>JAJLRB010000904.1:0-70850 GCA_020976825.1 Odocoileus hemionus | reverse complement strand
TGAATGCAGGTTCGTCTTTCATCTCACAAGATGAAGGGATAACTGAATCCCCTGTGTAGACCCTAGAGAAAGCCCTAGTTGCCGCCTCATTGGACGGGCTGCCTCACATCCGTTTGACAGTGTGCAAGGAACCCCGAGTTCAATGAGTTCAATGTTTCAAAAGGAGGCGATGCCTGAGTCTGCTTGAAGATTGACAGGAATTCCAATATCCATGTGAAAACTGGAAATGGAACCTTGGTCTCACGCCTTACTTCGAGAGGCATCCCTAATGCCCTACCAAATGTCGAGGAGAATATCGAGGTGTCCCAAGCAGCTAGACAAGAGTCCTGACATCGCTGAACAAACCCGAGTTTTGAAGGCCATCCCAATCTTAACTCGAGAATATTCCCAAGGTTCCTGCTGCAACTCGAAAAAGCCGTGAAACTTTCTCCACGCTGTGAGAAGAGGCTCGATTCCCATTCATCGATTGAAAGTAATTTCGTGTTTCTCGTCAAAAAAAGGAGCCTTGATTTCCTTGATGGAACGCCAGAGAATCCCTAAAAACCGGGACACAAGTATAGAGGACCCAGAAGTCACAACAGCAACATGAAAGCATTCCGTGTACCCTCATATCATCTCGAGATGAGGCCTGAATCCCCTGCATTAGATCCAGAGCCATTCTGCCATCAACAACAAACACAAGTGGCTTCCCTTTCCTTAATCAATTCCGGAGATAACCCAGGAACATCGGCCCTACTCCAGAGGAACACAAGTTTAGCACACAACACGAGGAACACTTCGTGACCCAAAAATAACCACGAGAGTAGAGATGACTTCATGGGGTCGACTCACATGAATGCCAACTTTCTATAGCACCTCAAGACGAGGAGTTTCTCAGCTATAGGAATGTAAGAGAGATCCTGAGTGTGCTGCCCCAAGTGGAATGGACACCGAGATGCCCTGAATCGAAATAAGGCCGGATTTCCCTGCAGTGATTTGAATGCAGGATAGTCTTTAATTTCACAAGGTGAAGGGATGTCTGAATCCCCTGTGGAGACTTTAGAGAAAGCAGTAGTTCCCCGCCTCATCTCGACAGGAGGCCTCACATGCCTTTGAAAATTAGAAAGGAACTTGGAGTTCAATGCTTCCAAAGAGACGATGCCTACATCCCATTGAAAACTGATAGGAATCCCAATATCACTGTGGCACCTGGAAAAGGAACTAGTGTCCCAAGTCTCAAATAAAGAGGGGTCCCTATTGCCCTGCCAACCTTCAAGGAGAATCCCGATGTGTCCCTGGCAACGAGACATGACTCCTGACATCACGGAATAAACACGGGTTTTGAAGCGACATCCACGTCCTAACTCCAGAATATAACCCAGGTTCCCGCCGCAACACGAGCAAAACCACGAGACTTCCCCCTCGCTGCCAGATGAGGCCAGATTCCCCTGCAGTGCATGCAGAGCAATTCCGTGTTCCCCTTTCAAACAAGAAAGGTGTCTGCACTTCTTGGATGGAAACTTCAGAGAGTCCCCAAGAACACTGTCACAAGTCTATAGGGGCCCTGAGGTCACCGCAGCAACACGAAAGAGATCCGTGTACCTCAAATCATCTCAAGATGAGGCCTGATTGCGCTGCATTGGTTCCAGAGCCATGCCACATTTCCCATCAAACTAGACAAGGGACTTAACTTCCTTTAGGCAACTCCAGAAATTCCCCGAAATCAACAACCAAAGTCTCGAAGAACACCAAGTTCAGCCCCGCAAATGGAGAAAAGCTAAGTGTACACCAAATCCTCTCAAGATGAGAGCGGAATCCCTGGCACCATCTCAAGAGGAATGAGGATATTCCACAAGCACTTTAAGATGAGGCATCTCTCAGCGGTAGGTATGTGAGGGGAAATCTAAGTTTGCTGCCTCAAGAAGAACGGACATCAAGGTTGCCCTGACTCGAAATAAGGACGGATTTCCCTGCAGTGACTTGAATGCAGGTTCGTCTTTCATCTCACAAGATGAAGGATGTCAGAATCCCATGTGGAGACCCTTCAGAAAGCCCTACTTCGCCGCCTCATCTGGACGGAATGCCTCACATACCTTTGATAACGTGCAAGGAACCCCGAGTTCAATGAGATCAATGTTTCAAAAGGAGGCGATGCCTGAGTCTGCTTGAAGATTGACAGGAATTCCAACATCACTGTGGCAACTGGAAAGGGAACCTGGATCTCACTCCACACATCAAGAGGCGTCCCTAATGCCCTGCCAAGCGTCGAGGAGAATATCGAGGTGTCCCAAGCAACTAGACAAGAGTCCTAACGTCGCTAAACAAACCCGAGTTTTGAAGGGCCATTCCCATCTTAACTCGAGAATATTCCCAAGATTCCAGCTGGAACTCGAGAAAAACCATGAGACTTCTCCACACTGGGAGAAGAGGCTCGATTCCCATTCATCGATTGGAGAGTAATTTCGTGTTTCTCGTCAAAAAGAAAGGAGCCTTGACTTCTTTGATGGAACCCCAGAGAATCCCTAAAAACAGGGACACAAGTATAGAGGGACCCAGACGTCACAACAGCAACATGAAAGCATTCCATGTACCCTCATATAAACTCGAGATGAGGCCTGAATCCCCTGCATTAGATCCAGAGCCATTCTGCCATCAACATCAAACACAAGTGGCTTGTCTTTCGTTAATCAACTCTGGCCATAACCCGGGAACACCGTCCCAACTCTAGAGGAACACCAAGTTTAGCACTGCAATTCGACGAAAGCTCCGTGTACCACAAATTTAATCGAGAGTAGAGATGACTCCATGGGCTCGACTCACATGAATGCCAACTTTCTATAGTCCCTCAAGACGAGAAGTTTCTCAGCTATAGGAATGTAAGAGAGACCCTGAGTGTGCTGCACCAAGTGGAATGGACACCGAGATGCCCTGACTCGAAATAAGGCCAGATTTCCCTGCAGTGATTTGAATGCAGGATGGTCTTTAATTTCACAAGGTGAAGGGATGTCTGAATCCCCTGTGGAGACATTAGAGAAAGCAGTAGTTCCCCGCCTCATCTCGACAGGAGGCCTCACATGCCTTTGAAAATTCGAAAGGAACTTCGAGTTCAATGCTTCCAAAGAAACGATGTCTGCATCCCATTGAAAACTGATAGGAATACCAATATAACTGTGGCACCTGGAAAAGAAACCAGTGTCACAAGTCTCAAATAAAGAGGGGTCCCTATTGCCTGCCAACCCTTAAGAGAATCGCGTTGTGTCCCTGGAAACGAGACATAACTCCTGACATCATGGAATAAACATGGGTTTTGAAGCGCCATCCACGTCCTAATTCCAGAATATAGCCCAGGTTCCCGCCGCAACACGAGCAAAACCACGAGACTTCCCCCTCGCTGCCAGATGAGGCCAGATTCCCCTGCAGTGCATGCAGAGCAATTCCGTGTTCCTCTTTCAAACAAGAAAGGTGTGTGCACTTCTTGGATGGAACTTCAGAGAGTCCCCAAGAACACTGTCACAAGTCTATAGGGGCCCTGAGGTCAACGCAGCAACACGAAAGAGATCCGTGTACCTGAAATCATCTCAAAATGAGGCCTTATTGTGCTGCATTAGTTCCAGAGCCATCCCACATTTCCCATCAAACAAGACAAGGGACTTAACTTACTTTAGGCAACTTCAGAGATTCCCCGAAGTCAACAATCAAAGTTTAGAAGAACACCAAGTTCAGCCCCGCAAATGGAGAAAAGCTAAGTGTACACCAAATCCTCTCAAGATGAGAGCGGAATCCCTGGCACCATCTCAGGAGAAATGAAGACATTCCACAAGCACTTTAAGATGAGGCATCTCTCAGCAGTAGGTATGTGAGGGGAAATCTAAATTTGCTGCCTAAAGAAGAACGGACACCGAGGTGCCCTGACTCGAAATAAGGTCAGATTTCCCAGCAGTGACTTGAATGCAGGTTCGTCTTTCATCTCACAAGATGAAGGGATGTCTGAATCCTCTGTGGAGACCCCAGAGAAAGCCCTAATTCGCCGCCTCATCTGGACGGGATGCCTCACATACCTTTGACAATGTGCAAGGAACCCCGAGTTCAATGAGCTCAATGTTTCAAAACGAGGCGATGCCTGAGTCGGCTTGAAAATTGATAGGAATTCCAATATCCCTGTAGCAACTGGAAAGGGAACATGGGTCTCACGCCACACTTCGAGAGGCATCCCTAATGCACTGCCAAGCGTCGAGGAGTATTTTGAGGTATCCCAAGCAACTAGACAAGAGTCCAGACGTCTCTGAACAAACCCGAGTTTTGAATGGCCGTCCCCATCTTAATTCGAGAATGTTCCCAACGTTCCTCCTGCAACTCGTTAAAAACCATGAGACTTCTACACACTGGGAGAAGAGGCTCGATTCCCATTCATCGATTGGAGAGTAATTTCGTGTTTTTCATCAAAAAGAAAGGAGCCTTGACTTCCTTGATGGAACTTCAGAGAATCCCTAAGAACAGGGACACATATAGAGGGACCCAGACGTCACAACAGCAACATGAAAGCATTCCATGTACCCTCATATAAATTCGAGATGAGGCCTGAATTGCCTGCATTAGTTCCAGAGCCATTCTGCCATTAACATCAAACACAAGTGGTTTTTCTTTCCTTAATCAACTCCGGAGATAACTGGGAACACCGTTCCAACTCTAGAGGAACACCAAGTTTAGCACAGCAATTCGACGAATGTTCCGTGTACCACAAATATAATCGAGAGTAGAGATGACTCCATGAGCTCGACCCACATGAATGTCAACTTTCTACAGCACCTCAAGACGAGGAGTTTCTCAGCTATAGGAATGTAAGAGAGATCCTGAGTGTGCTGCCCCAAGTGGAATGGACACCGAAATGCCCTGACTCGAAATAAGGCCGGATTTACATGCTGTGATTGGAATGCAGGATGCTCTTTAATTTCACAAGATGAAGGGATGTCTGAATCCCCTGTGGAGGCTTTAGGGAAAGCAGTAGTTCCCCCCCGCCTCATCTCCACAGGAGGCCTCACATGCCTTTGAAAATTCGAAAGGAACTTGGAGTTCAATGCTTCCAAAGGAGACGATGCCTGAATCCCATTGAAAACTGATAGGAATCCCAATATCTCTCTGGCACCTGGAAAAGGAACCTGGGTCCCAAGACTCAAATAAAGAGGGTTCCCTATTGCCCTGCTAAATCGCAAGGAGAATTCCGATGTGTTCCTGGCAACGACACATGACTCCAGTCATCACGGAATAATCACGAGTTTTGAAGGGCCATTCACGTCCTAGCTCGAGAATATACATTTGATTCCCCGCCGCAACTCGAGAAAAAAAACCGCGAGACTTCCTTCGCGCTGCCAGATGAGGCCTGATTCCCCTGCAGTGCATGCAGAACAATTCTGTGTTCCCCTATCAAACATGAAAGGAGTCTGGGCTTCCTGGATGGAACTTCGGGGAGTCCCCAAGAACACTGTCACAAGTCTATAGGTGCCCTGACGTCACCGTAGCAACATGTAAGTGATCCGTGTACACGAAATCAACCCAAGATGAGGACCGATTGCGCTGCATTTGCTCCAGAGCCATCCCAGATTCCCCATTAAACACGACAATGGACTTAACTTCCTTTAGGCAACTCCACAGATTCCCCGAATTCAACAACCAATGTCTAGAGGAACACCAAGTTCAGCCCAGCAAATGGAGAAAAGCTAAGTGTAGTCCAAGTCATCTCAAGATGAGAACGGAATCCCTGGCACCGTCTCAAGAAGAATGAAGACATTCCACAAGCACCCTAAGATGCGGCATCTCTCAGCCGTAGGCATGTGAGGGGGAATCTAAGTTTGCTGTCCCAAGAAGAACGGACACTGTTGTGCCCTGACACTAAATAAGGCCGGATTTCCTTCAGTGACTTGAATGCAGGTTCGTCTTTCATCTCACAAGATGAAGGGATAACTGAATCCCCTGTGTAGACCCTAGAGAAAGCCCTAGTTCACCGCCTCATTGGACGGGCTGCCTCACATCCGTTTGACAGTGTGCAAGGAACCCCGAGTTCAATGAGTTCAATATTTCAAAAGGAGGCGATGCCTGAGTCTGCTTGAAGATTGACAGGAATTCCAATATCCATGTGAAAACTGGAAATGGAACCTTGGTCTCACGCCTTACTTCGAGAGGCATCCCTAATGCCCTACCAAATGTCGAGGAGAATATCGAGGTGTCCCAAGCAGCTAGACAAGAGTCCTGACATCGCTGAACAAACCCGAGTTTTGAAGGTCCATCCCAATCTTAACTCGAGAATATTCCCAAGGTTCCTGCTGCAACTCGAAAAAGCCGTGAAACTTTCTCCACGCTGTGAGAAGAGGCTCGATTCCCATTCATCGATTGGAAAGTAATTTCGTGTTTCTCGTCAAAAAGAAAGGAGCCTTGATTTCCTTGATGGAACGCCAGAGAATCCCTAAAAACCGGGACACAAGTATAGAGGAACCCAGAAGTCACAACAGCAACATGAAAAGCATCCGTCCGTGTACCCTCATATCATCTCGAGATGAGGCCTGAATCCCCTGCGTTAGATCCAGAGCCATTCTGCCATCAACAACAAACACAAGTGGCTTCCCTTTCCTTAATCAATTCCGGAGATAACCCAGGAACATCGGCCCTACTCCAGTGGAACACTAAGTTTAGCACACAACACGAGGAACACTTCGTGACCCAAAAATAACCACGAGAGTAGAGATGACTTCATGGGCTCGACTCACATGAATGCCAACTTTCTATAGCACCTCAAGACGAGGAGTTTCTCAGCTATAGGAATGTAAGAGAGATCCTGAGTGTGCTGCCCCAAGTGGAATGGACACCGAGATGCCCTGAATCGAAATAAGGCCGGATTTCCCTGCAGTGATTTGAATGCAGGATAGTCTTTAATTTCACAAGGTGAAGGGATGTCTGAATCCCCTGTGGAGACTTTAGAGAAAGCAGTAGTTCCCCGCCTCATCTCGACAGGAGGCCTCACATGCATGCCTTTGAAAATTAGAAAGGAACTTGGAGTTCAATGCTTCCAAAGAGACGATGCCTACATCCCATTGAAAACTGATAGGAATCCCAATATCACTGTGGCACCTGGAAAAGGAACTAGTGTCCCAAGTCTCAAATAAAGAGGGGTCCCTATTGCCCTGCCAACCTTCAAGGAGAATCCCGATGTGTCCCTGGCAACGAGACATGACTCCTGACATCACGGAATAAACACGGGTTTTGAAGCGACATCCACGTCCTAACTCCAGAATATAACCCAGGTTCCCGCCGCAACACGAGCAAAACCACGAGACTTCCCCCTCGCTGCCAGATGAGGCCAGATTCCCCTGCAGTGCATGCAGAGCAATTCCGTGTTCCCCTTTCAAACAAGAAAGGTGTCTGCACTTCTTGGATGGAACTTCAGAGAGTCCCCAAGAACACTGTCACAAGTCTATAGGGGCCCTGAGGTCACCGCAGCAACACGAAAGAGATCCGTGTACCTCAAATCATCATCTCAAGATGAGGCCTGATTGCGCTGCATTGGTTCCAGAGCCATGCCACATTTCCCATCAAACTAGACAAGGGACTTAACTTCCTTTAGGCAACTCCAGAAATTCCCCGAAATCAACAACCAAAGTCTCGAAGAACACCAAGTTCAGCCCCGCAAATGGAGAAAAGCTAAGTGTACACCAAATCCTCTCAAGATGAGAGCGGAATCCCTGGCACCATCTCAAGAGGAATGAGGATATTCCACAAGCACTTTAAGATGAGGCATCTCTCAGCGGTAGGTATGTGAGGGGAAATCTAAGTTTGCTGCCTCAAGAAGAACGGACATCAAGGTTCCCTGACTCGAAATAAGGACGGATTTCCCTGCAGTGACTTGAATGCAGGTTCGTCTTTCATCTCACAAGATGAAGGGATGTCAGAATCCCATGTGGAGACCCTTCAGAAAGCCCTACTTCGCCGCCTCATCTGGACGGAATGCCTCACATACCTTTGATAACGTGCAAGGAACCCCGAGTTCAATGAGATCAATGTTTCAAAAGGAGGCGATGCCTGAGTCTGCTTGAAGATTGACAGGAATTCCAACATCACTGTGGCAACTGGAAAGGGAACCTGGATCTCACTCCACACATCAAGAGGCGTCCCTAATGCCCTGCCAAGCGTCGAGGAGAATATCGAGGTGTCCCAAGCAACTGGACAAGAGTCCTAACGTCGCTAAACAAACCCGAGTTTTGAAGGGCCATTCCCATCTTAACTCGAGAATATTCCCAAGATTCCAGCTGGAACTCGAGAAAAACCATGAGACTTCTCCACACTGGGAGAAGAGGCTCGATTCCCATTCATCGATTGGAGAGTAATTTCGTGTTTCTCGTCAAAAAGAAAGGAGCCTTGACTTCTTTGATGGAACCCCAGAGAATCCCTAAAAACAGGGACACAAGTATAGAGGGACCCAGACGTCACAACAGCAACATGAAAGCATTCCATGTACCCTCATATAAACTCGAGATGAGGCCTGAATCCCCTGCATTAGATCCAGAGCCATTCTGCCATCAACATCAAACACAAGTGGCTTGTCTTTCGTTAATCAACTCTGGCCATAACCCGGGAACACCGTCCCAACTCTAGAGGAACACCAAGTTTAGCACTGCAATTCGACGAAAGCTCCGTGTACCACAAATTTAATCGAGAGTAGAGATGACTCCATGGGCTCGACTCACATGAATGCCAACTTTCTATAGTCCCTCAAGACGAGAAGTTTCTCAGCTATAGGAATGTAAGAGAGACCCTGAGTGTGCTGCACCAAGTGGAATGGACACCGAGATGCCCTGACTCGAAATAAGGCCAGATTTCCCTGCAGTGATTTGAATGCAGGATGGTCTTTAATTTCACAAGGTGAAGGGATGTCTGAATCCCCTGTGGAGACATTAGAGAAAGCAGTAGTTCCCCGCCTCATCTCGACAGGAGGCCTCACATGCCTTTGAAAATTCGAAAGGAACTTCGAGAATGCTTCCAAAGAAACGATGTCTGCATCCCATTGAAAACTGATAGGAATACCAATATAACTGTGGCACCTGGAAAAGAAACCAGTGTCACAAGTCTCAAATAAAGAGGGGTCCCTATTGCCCTGCCAACCCTTAAGAGAATCGCGTTGTGTCCCTGGAAACGAGACATAACTCCTGACATCATGGAATAAACATGGGTTTTGAAGCGCCATCCACGTCCTAATTCCAGAATATAGCCCAGGTTCCCGCCGCAACACGAGCAAAACCACGAGACTTCCCCCTCGCTGCCAGATGAGGCCAGATTCCCCTGCAGTGCATGCAGAGCAATTCCGTGTTCCTCTTTCAAACAAGAAAGGTGTGTGCACTTCTTGGATGGAACTTCAGAGAGTCCCCAAGAACACTGTCACAAGTCTATAGGGGCCCTGAGGTCAACGCAGCAACACGAAAGAGATCCGTGTACCTGAAATCATCTCAAAATGAGGCCTTATTGTGCTGCATTAGTTCCAGAGCCATCCCACATTTCCCATCAAACAAGACAAGGGACTTAACTTACTTTAGGCAACTTCAGAGATTCCCCGAAGTCAACAATCAAAGTTTAGAAGAACACCAAGTTCAGCCCCGCAAATGGAGAAAAGCTAAGTGTACACCAAATCCTCTCAAGATGAGAGCGGAATCCCTGGCACCATCTCAGGAGAAATGAAGACATTCCACAAGCACTTTAAGATGAGGCATCTCTCAGCAGTAGGTATGTGAGGGGAAATCTAAATTTGCTGCCTAAAGAAGAACGGACACCGAGGTGCCCTGACTCGAAATAAGGTCAGATTTCCCAGCAGTGACTTGAATGCAGGTTCGTCTTTCATCTCACAAGATGAAGGGATGTCTGAATCCTCTGTGGAGACCCTAGAGAAAGCCCTAATTCGCCGCCTCATCTAGACGGGATGCCTCACATACCTTTGACAATGTGCAAGGAACCCCGAGTTCAATGAGCTCAAATTTTTCAAAACGAGGCGATGCCTGAGTCGGCTTGAAAATTGATAGGAATTCCAATATCCCTGTAGCAACTGGAAAGGGAACATGGGTCTCACGCCACACTTCGAGAGGCATCCCTAATGCACTGCCAAGCGTCGAGGAGTATTTTGAGGTATCCCAAGCAACTAGACAAGAGTCCAGACGTCTCTGAACAAACCCGAGTTTTGAATGGCCGTCCCCATCTTAATTCGAGAATATTCCCAACGTTCCTCCTGCAACTCGTTAAAAACCATGAGACTTCTACACACTGGGAGAAGAGGCTCGATTCCCATTCATCGATTGGAGAGTAATTTCGTGTTTTTCATCAAAAAGAAAGGAGCCTTGACTTCCTTGATGGAACTTCAGAGAATCCCTAAGAACAGGGACACAAGTATAGAGGGACCCAGACGTCACAACAGCAACATGAAAGCATTCCATGTACCCTCATATAAATTCGAGATGAGGCCTGAATTGCCTGCATTAGTTCCAGAGCCATTCATTCTGCCATTAACATCAAACACAAGTGGTTTTTCTTTCCTTAATCAACTCCGGAGATAACTGGGAACACCGTTCCAACTCTAGAGGAACACCAAGTTTAGCACAGCAATTCGACGAATGTTCCGTGTACCACAAATATAATCGAGAGTAGAGATGACTCCATGAGCTCGACCCACATGAATGTCAACTTTCTACAGCACCTCAAGACGAGGAGTTTCTCAGCTATAGGAATGTAAGAGAGATCCTGAGTGTGCTGCCCCAAGTGGAATGGACACCGAAATGCCCTGACTCGAAATAAGGCCGGATTTACATGCTGTGATTGGAATGCAGGATGCTCTTTAATTTCACAAGATGAAGGGATGTCTGAATCCCCTGTGGAGGCTTTAGGGAAAGCAGTAGTTCCCCGCCTCATCTCCACAGGAGGCCTCACATGCCTTTGAAAATTCGAAAGGAACTTGGAGTTCAATGCTTCCAAAGGAGACGATGCCTGAATCCCATTGAAAACTGATAGGAATCCCAATATCTCTCTGGCACCTGGAAAAGGAACCTGGGTCCCAAGACTCAAATAAAGAGGGTTCCCTATTGCCCTGCTAAATCGCAAGGAGAATTCCGATGTGTTCCTGGCAACGACACATGACTCCAGTCATCACGGAATAATCACGAGTTTTGAAGGGCCATTCACGTCCTAGCTCGAGAATATACATTTGATTCCCGCCGCAACTCGAGAGAAAAACCACGAGACTTCCTTCGCGCTGCCAGATGAGGCCTGATTCCCCTGCAGTACATGCAGAACAATTCTGTGTTCCCCTATCAAACATGAAAGGAGTCTGGGCTTCCTGGATGGAACTTCGGGGAGTCCCCAAGAACACTGTCACAAGTCTATAGGTGCCCTGACGTCACCGTAGCAACATGTAAGTGATCCGTGTACACGAAATCAACCCAAGATGAGGCCCGATTGCGCTGCATTTGCTCCAGAGCCATCCCAGATTCCCCATAAACACGACAATGGACTTAACTTCCTTTAGGCAACTCCACAGATTCCCCGAATTCAACAACCAATGTCTAGAGGAACACCAAGTTCAGCCCAGCAAATGGAGAAAAGCTAAGTGTAGTCCAAGTCATCTCAAGATGAGAACGGAATCCCTGGCACCGTCTCAAGAAGAATGAAGACATTCCACAAGCACCCTAAGATGCGGCATCTCTCAGCCGTAGGCATGTGAGGGGGAATCTAAGTTTGCTGTCCCAAGAAGAACGGACACTGTTGTGCCCTGACACTAAATAAGGCCGGATTTCCTTCAGTGACTTGAATGCAGGTTCGTCTTTCATCTCACAAGATGAAGGGATAACTGAATCCCCTGTGTAGACCCTAGAGAAAGCCCTAGTTCACCGCCTCATTTGGACGGGCTGCCTCACATCCGTTTGACAGTGTGCAAGGAACCCCGAGTTCAATGAGTTCAATATTTCAAAAGGAGGCGATGCCTGAGTCTGCTTGAAGATTGACAGGAATTCCAATATCCATGTGAAAACTGGAAATGGAACCTTGGTCTCACGCCTTACTTCGAGAGGCATCCCTAATGCCCTACCAAATGTCGAGGAGAATATCGAGGTGTCCCAAGCAGCTAGACAAGAGTCCTGACATCGCTGAACAAACCCGAGTTTTGAAGGTCCATCCCAATCTTAACTCGAGAATATTCCCAAGGTTCCTGCTGCAACTCGAAAAAGCCGTGAAACTTTCTCCACTGCTGTGAGAAGAGGCTCGATTCCCATTCATCGATTGGAAAGTAATTTCGTGTTTCTCGTCAAAAAGAAAGGAGCCTTGATTTCCTTGATGGAACGCCAGAGAATCCCTAAAAACCGGGACACAAGTATAGAGGACCCAGAAGTCACAACAGCAACATGAAAGCATTCCGTGTACCCTCATATCATCTCGAGATGAGGCCTGAATCCCCTGCGTTAGATCCAGAGCCATTCTGCCATCAACAACAAACACAAGTGGCTTCCCTTTCCTTAATCAACTCCGGAGATAACCCAGGAACATCGCCCAACTCCAGTGGAACACTAAGTTTAGCACACAACACGAGGAACACTTCGTGACCCAAAAATAACCACGAGAGTAGAGATGACTTCATGGGGTCGACTCACATGAATGCCAACTTTCTATAGCACCTCAAGACGAGGAGTTTCTCAGCTATAGGAATGTAAGAGAGATCCTGAGTGTGCTGCCCCAAGTGGAATGGACACCGAGATGCCCTGAATCGAAATAAGGCCGGATTTCCCTGCAGTGATTTGAATGCAGGATAGTCTTTAATTTCACAAGGTGAAGGGATGTCTGAATCCCCTGTGGAGACTTTAGAGAAAGCAGTAGTTCCCCGCCTCATCTCGACAGGAGGCCTCACATGCCTTTGAAAATTAGAAAGGAACTTGGAGTTCAATGCTTCCAAAGAGACGATGCCTACATCCCATTGAAAACTGATAGGGAATCCCAATATCAGTGGGCACCTGGAAAAGGAACTAGTGTCCCAAGTCTCAAATAAAGAGGGGTCCCTATTGCCCTGCCAACCTTCAAGGAGAATCCCGATGTGTCCCTGGCAACGAGACATGACTCCTGACATCACGGAATAAACACGGGTTTTGAAGCGACATCCACGTCCTAACTCCAGAATATAACCCAGGTCCCCCGCCGCAACACGAGCAAAACCACGAGACTTCCCCCTCGCTGCCAGATGAGGCCAGATTCCCCTGCAGTGCATGCAGAGCAATTCCGTGTTCCCCTTTCAAACAAGAAAGGTGTCTGCACTTCTTGGATGGAACTTCAGAGAGTCCCCAAGAACACTGTCACAAGTCTATAGGGGCCCTGAGGTCACCGCAGCAACACGAAAGAGATCCGTGTACCTCAAATCATCTCAAGATGAGGCCTGATTGCGCTGCATTGGTTCCAGAGCCATGCCACATTTCCCATCAAACTAGACAAGGGACTTAACTTCCTTTAGGCAAACCCAGAAATTCCCCGAAATCAACAACCAAAGTCTCGAAGAACACCAAGTTCAGCCCCGCAAATGGAGAAAAGCTAAGTGTACACCAAATCCTCTCAAGATGAGAGCGGAATCCCTGGCACCATCTCAAGAGGAATGAGGATATTCCACAAGCACTTTAAGATGAGGCATCTCTCAGCGGTAGGTATGTGAGGGGAAATCTAAGTTTGCTGCCTCAAGAAGAACGGACATCAAGGTTCCCTGACTCGAAATAAGGACGGATTTCCCTGCAGTGACTTGAATGCAGGTTCGTCTTTCATCTCACAAGATGAAGGGATGTCAGAATCCCATGTGGAGACCCTTCAGAAAGCCCTACTTCGCCGCCTCATCTGGACGGAATGCCTCACATACCTTTGATAACGTGCAAGGAACCCCGAGTTCAATGAGATCAATGTTTCAAAAGGAGGCGATGCCTGAGTCTGCTTGAAGATTGACAGGAATTCCAACATCACTGTGGCAACTGGAAAGGGAACCTGGATCTCACTCCACACATCAAGAGGCGTCCCTAATGCCCTGCCAAGCGTCGAGGAGAATATCGAGGTGTCCCAAGCAACTGGACAAGAGTCCTAACGTCGCTAAACAAACCCGAGTTTTGAAGGGCCATTCCCATCTTAACTCGAGAATATTCCCAAGATTCCAGCTGGAACTCGAGAAAAACCATGAGACTTCTCCACACTGGGAGAAGAGGCTCGATTCCCATTCATCGATTGGAGAGTAATTTCGTGTTTCTCGTCAAAAAGAAAGGAGCCTTGACTTCTTTGATGGAACCCCAGAGAATCCCTAAAAACAGGGACACAAGTATAGAGGGACCCAGACGTCACAACAGCAACATGAAAGCATTCCATGTACCCTCATATAAACTCGAGATGAGGCCTGAATCCCCTGCATTAGATCCAGAGCCATTCTGCCATCAACATCAAACACAAGTGGCTTGTCTTTCGTTAATCAACTCTGGCCATAACCCGGGAACACCGTCCCAACTCTAGAGGAACACCAAGTTTAGCACTGCAATTCGACGAAAGCTCCGTGTACCACAAATTTAATCGAGAGTAGAGATGACTCCATGGGCTCGACTCACATGAATGCCAACTTTCTATAGTCCCTCAAGACGAGAAGTTTCTCAGCTATAGGAATGTAAGAGAGACCCTGAGTGTGCTGCACCAAGTGGAATGGACACCGAGATGCCCTGACTCGAAATAAGGCCAGATTTCCCTGCAGTGATTTGAATGCAGGATGGTCTTTAATTTCACAAGGTGAAGGGATGTCTGAATCCCCTGTGGAGACATTAGAGAAAGCAGTAGTTCCCCGCCTCATCTCGACAGGAGGCCTCACATGCCTTTGAAAATTCGAAAGGAACTTCGAGTTCAATGCTTCCAAAGAAACGATGTCTGCATCCCATTGAAAACTGATAGGAATACCAATATAACTGTGGCACCTGGAAAAGAAACCAGTGTCACAAGTCTCAAAATAAAGAGGGGTCCCTATTGCCTTGCCAACCCTTAAGAGAATCGCGTTGTGTCCCTGGAAACGAGACATAACTCCTGACATCATGGAATAAACATGGGTTTTGAAGCGCCATCCACGTCCTAATTCCAGAATATAGCCCAGGTTCCCGCCGCAACACGAGCAAAACCACGAGACTTCCCCCTCGCTGCCAGATGAGGCCAGATTCCCCTGCAGTGCATGCAGAGCAATTCCGTGTTCCTCTTTCAAACAAGAAAGGTGTGTGCACTTCTTGGATGGAACTTCAGAGAGTCCCCAAGAACACTGTCACAAGTCTATAGGGGCCCTGAGGTCAACGCAGCAACACGAAAGAGATCCGTGTACCTGAAATCATCTCAAAATGAGGCCTTATTGTGCTGCATTAGTTCCAGAGCCATCCCACATTTCCCATCAAACAAGACAAGGGACTTAACTTACTTTAGGCAACTTCAGAGATTCCCCGAAGTCAACAATCAAAGTTAGAAGAACACCAAGTTCAGCCCCGCAAATGGAGAAAAGCTAAGTGTACACCAAATCCTCTCAAGATGAGAGCGGAATCCCTGGCACCATCTCAGGAGAAATGAAGACATTCCACAAGCACTTTAAGATGAGGCATCTCTCAGCAGTAGGTATGTGAGGGGAAATCTAAATTTGCTGCCTAAAGAAGAACGGACACCGAGGTGCCCTGACTCGAAATAAGGTCAGATTTCCCAGCAGTGACTTGAATGCAGGTTCGTCTTTCATCTCACAAGATGAAGGGATGTCTGAATCCTCTGTGGAGACCCTAGAGAAAGCCCTAATTCGCCGCCTCATCTGGACGGGATGCCTCACATACCTTTGACAATGTGCAAGGAACCCCGAGTTCAATGAGCTCAATGTTTCAAAACGAGGCGATGCCTGAGTCGGCTTGAAAATTGATAGGAATTCCAATATCCCTGTAGCAACTGGAAAGGGAACATGGGTCTCACGCCACACTTCGAGAGGCATCCCTAATGCACTGCCAAGCGTCGAGGAGTATTTTGAGGTATCCCAAGCAACTAGACAAGAGTCCAGACGTCTCTGAACAAACCCGAGTTTTGAATGGCCGTCCCCATCTTAATTCGAGAATGTTCCCAACGTTCCTCCTGCAACTCGTTAAAAACCATGAGACTTCTACACACTGGGAGAAGAGGCTCGATTCCCATTCATCGATTGGAGAGTAATTTCGTGTTTTTCATCAAAAAGAAAGGAGCCTTGACTTCCTTGATGGAACTTCAGAGAATCCCTAAGAACAGGGACACAAGTATAGAGGGACCCAGACGTCACAACAGCAACATGAAAGCATTCCATGTACCCTCATATAAATTCGAGATGAGGCCTGAATTGCCTGCATTAGTTCCAGAGCCATTCTGCCATTAACATCAAACACAAGTGGTTTTTCTTTCCTTAATCAACTCCGGAGATAACTGGGAACACCGTTCCAACTCTAGAGGAAGGAACAAGTTTAGCACAGCAATTCGACGAATGTTCCGTGTACCACAAATATAATCGAGAGTAGAGATGACTCCATGAGCTCGACCCACATGAATGTCAACTTTCTACAGCACCTCAAGACGAGGAGTTTCTCAGCTATAGGAATGTAAGAGAGATCCTGAGTGTGCTGCCCCAAGTGGAATGGACACCGAAATGCCCTGACTCGAAATAAGGCCGGATTTACATGCTGTGATTGGAATGCAGGATGCTCTTTAATTTCACAAGATGAAGGGATGTCTGAATCCCCTGTGGAGGCTTTAGGAAAGCAGTAGTTCCCCGCCTCATCTCCACAGGAGGCCTCACATGCCTTTGAAAATTCGAAAGGAACTTGGAGTTCAATGCTTCCAAAGGAGACGATGCCTGAATCCCATTGAAAACTGATAGGAATCCCAATATCTCTCTGGCACCTGGAAAAGGAACCTGGGTCCCAAGACTCAAATAAAGAGGGTTCCCTATTGCCCTGCTACGCAAGGAGAATTCCGATGTGTTCCTGGCAACGACACATGACTCCAGTCATCACGGAATAATCACGAGTTTTGAAGGGCCATTCACGTCCTAGCTCGAGAATATACATTTGATTCCCGCCGCAACTCGAGAAAAACCGCGAGACTTCCTTCGCGCTGCCAGATGAGGCCTGATTCCCCTGCAGTGCATGCAGAACAATTCTGTGTTCCCCTATCAAACATGAAAGGAGTCTGGGCTTCCTGGATGGAACTTCGGGGAGTCCCCAAGAACACTGTCACAAGTCTATAGGTGCCCTGACGTCACCGTAGCAACATGTAAGTGATCCGTGTACACGAAATCAACCCAAGATGAGGCCCGATTGCGCTGCATTTGCTCCAGAGCCATCCCAGATTCCCCATTAAACACGACAATGGACTTAACTTCCTTTAGGCAACTCCACAGATTCCCCGAATTCAACAACCAATGTCTAGAGGAACACCAAGTTCAGCCCAGCAAATGGAGAAAAGCTAAGTGTAGTCCAAGTCATCTCAAGATGAGAACGGAATCCCTGGCACCGTCTCAAGAAGAATGAAGACATTCCACAAGCACCCTAAGATGCGGCATCTCTCAGCCGTAGGTATGTGAGGGGGAATCTAAGTTTGCTGTCCCAAGAAGAACGGACACTGTTGTGCCCTGACACTAAATAAGGCCGGATTTCCTTCAGTGACTTGAATGCAGGTTCGTCTTTCATCTCACAAGATGAAGGGATAACTGAATCCCCTGTGTAGACCCTAGAGAAAGCCCTAGTTCACCGCCTCATTTGGACGGGCTGCCTCACATCCGTTTGACAGTGTGCAAGGAACCCCGAGTTCAATGAGTTCAATATTTCAAAAGGAGGCGATGCCTGAGTCTGCTTGAAGATTGACAGGAATTCCAATATCCATGTGAAAACTGGAAATGGAACCTTGGTCTCACGCCTTACTTCGAGAGGCATCCCTAATGCCCTACCAAATGTCGAGGAGAATATCGAGGTGTCCCAAGCAACTAGACAAGAGTCCTGACATCGCTGAACAAACCCGAGTTTTGAAGGTCCATCCCAATCTTAACTCGAGAATATTCCCAAGGTTCCTGCTGCAACTCGAAAAAGCCGTGAAACTTTCTCCACGCTGTGAGAAGAGGCTCGATTCCCATTCATCGATTGGAAAGTAATTTCGTGTTTCTCGTCAAAAAGAAAGGAGCCTTGATTTCCTTGATGGAACGCCAGAGAATCCCTAAAAACCGGGACACAAGTATAGAGGGACCCAGAAGTCACAACAGCAACATGAAAGCATTCCGTGTACCCTCATATCATCTCGAGATGAGGCCTGAATCCCCTGCGTTAGATCCAGAGCCATTCTGCCATCAACAACAAACACAAGTGGCTTCCCTTTCCTTAATCAATTCCGGAGATAACCCAGGAACATCGCCCTACTCCAGTGGAACACTAAGTTTAGCACACAACACGAGGAACACTTCGTGACCAAAAATAACCACGAGAGTAGAGATGACTTCATGGGCTCGACTCACATGAATGCCAACTTTCTATAGCACCTCAAGACGAGGAGTTTCTCAGCTATAGGAATGTAAGAGAGATCCTGAGTGTGCTGCCCCAAGTGGAATGGACACCGAGATGCCCTGATCGAAATAAGGCCGGATTTCCCTGCAGTGATTTGAATGCAGGATAGTCTTTAATTTCACAAGGTGAAGGGATGTCTGAATCCCCTGTGGAGACTTTAGAGAAAGCAGTAGTTCCCCGCCTCATCTCGACAGGAGGCCTCACATGCCTTTGAAAATTAGAAAGGAACTTGGAGTTCAATGCTTCCAAAGAGACGATGCCTACATCCCATTGAAAACTGATAGGAATCCCAATATCACTGTGGCACCTGGAAAAGGAACTAGTGTCCCAAGTCTCAAATAAAGAGGGGTCCCTATTGCCCTGCCAACCTTCAAGGAGAATCCCGATGTGTCCCTGGCAACGAGACATGACTCCTGACATCACGGAATAAACACGGGTTTTGAAGCGACATCCACGTCCTAACTCCAGAATATAACCCAGGTTCCCGCCGCAACACGAGCAAAACCACGAGACTTCCCCCTCGCTGCCAGATGAGGCCAGATTCCCCTGCAGTGCATGCAGAGCAATTCCGTGTTCCCCTTTCAAACAAGAAAGGTGTCTGCACTTCTTGGATGGAACTTCAGAGAGTCCCCAAGAACACTGTCACAAGTCTATAGGGGCCCTGAGGTCACCGCAGCAACACGAAAGAGATCCGTGTACCTCAAATCATCTCAAGATGAGGCCTGATTGCGCTGCATTGGTTCCAGAGCCATGCCACATTTCCCATCAAACTAGACAAGGGACTTAACTTCCTTTAGGCAACTCCAGAAATTCCCCGAAATCAACAACCAAAGTCTCGAAGAACACCAAGTTCAGCCCCGCAAATGGAGAAAAGCTAAGTGTACACCAAATCCTCTCAAGATGAGAGCGGAATCCCTGGCACCATCTCAAGAGGAATGAGGATATTCCACAAGCACTTTAAGATGAGGCATCTCTCAGCGGTAGGTATGTGAGGGGAAATCTAAGTTTGCTGCCTCAAGAAGAACGGACATCAAGGTTCCCTGACTCGAAATAAGGACGGATTTCCCTGCAGTGACTTGAATGCAGGTTCGTCTTTCATCTCACAAGATGAAGGGATGTCAGAATCCCATGTGGAGACCCTTCAGAAAGCCCTACTTCGCCGCCTCATCTGGACGGAATGCCTCACATACCTTTGATAACGTGCAAGGAACCCCGAGTTCAATGAGATCAATGTTTCAAAAGGAGGCGATGCCTGAGTCTGCTTGAAGATTGACAGGAATTCCAACATCACTGTGGCAACTGGAAAGGGAACCTGGATCTCACTCCACACATCAAGAGGCGTCCCTAATGCCCTGCCAAGCGTCGAGGAGAATATCGAGGTGTCCCAAGCAACTGACAAAGTCCTAACGTCGCTAAACAAACCCGAGTTTTGAAGGGCCATTCCCATCTTAACTCGAGAATATTCCCAAGATTCCAGCTGGAACTCGAGAAAAACCATGAGACTTCTCCACACTGGGAGAAGAGGCTCGATTCCCATTCATCGATTGGAGAGTAATTTCGTGTTTCTCGTCAAAAAGAAAGGAGCCTTGACTTCCTTGATGGAACCCCAGAGAATCCCTAAAAACAGGGACACAAGTATAGAGGGACCCAGACGTCACAACAGCAACATGAAAGCATTCCATGTACCCTCATATAAACTCGAGATGAGGCCTGAATCCCCTGCATTAGATCCAGAGCCATTCTGCCATCAACATCAAACACAAGTGGCTTGTCTTTCGTTAATCAACTCTGGCCATAACCCGGGAACACCGTCCCAACTCTAGAGGAACACCAAGTTTAGCACTGCAATTCGACGAAAGCTCCGTGTACCACAAATTTAATCGAGAGTAGAGATGACTCCATGGGCTCGACTCACATGAATGCCAACTTTCTATAGTCCCTCAAGACGAGAAGTTTCTCAGCTATAGGAATGTAAGAGAGACCCTGAGTGTGCTGCACCAAGTGGAATGGACACCGAGATGCCCTGACTCGAAATAAGGCCAGATTTCCCTGCAGTGATTTGAATGCAGGATGGTCTTTAATTTCACAAGGTGAAGGGATGTCTGAATCCCCTGTGGAGACATTAGAGAAAGCAGTAGTTCCCCGCCTCATCTCGACAGGAGGCCTCACATGCCTTTGAAAATTCGAAAGGAACTTCGAGTTCAATGCTTCCAAAGAAACGATGTCTGCATCCCATTGAAAACTGATAGGAATACCAATATAACTGTGGCACCTGGAAAAGAAACCAGTGTCACAAGTCTCAAATAAAGAGGGGTCCCTATTGCCTTGCCAACCCTTAAGAGAATCCGATGTGTCCCTGGAAACGAGACATAACTCCTGACATCATGGAATAAACATGGGTTTTGAAGCGCCATCCACGTCCTAATTCCAGAATATAGCCCAGGTTCCCGCCGCAACACGAGCAAAACCACGAGACTTCCCCCTCGCTGCCAGATGAGGCCAGATTCCCCTGCAGTGCATGCAGAGCAATTCCGTGTTCCTCTTTCAAACAAGAAAGGTGTGTGCACTTCTTGGATGGAACTTCAGAGAGTCCCCAAGAACACTGTCACAAGTCTATAGGGGCCCTGAGGTCAACGCAGCAACACGAAAGAGATCCGTGTACCTGAAATCATCTCAAAATGAGGCCTTATTGTGCTGCATTAGTTCCAGAGCCATCCCACATTTCCCATCAAACAAGACAAGGGACTTAACTTACTTTAGGCAACTTCAGAGATTCCCCGAAGTCAACAATCAAAGTTTAGAAGAACACCAAGTTCAGCCCCGCAAATGGAGAAAAGCTAAGTGTACACCAAATCCTCTCAAGATGAGAGCGGAATCCCTGGCACCATCTCAGGAGAAATGAAGACATTCCACAAGCACTTTAAGATGAGGCATCTCTCAGCAGTAGGTATGTGAGGGGAAATCTAAATTTGCTGCCTAAAGAAGAACGGACACCGAGGTGCCCTGACTCGAAATAAGGTCAGATTTCCCAGCAGTGACTTGAATGCAGGTTCGTCTTTCATCTCACAAGATGAAGGGATGTCTGAATCCTCTGTGGAGACCCTAGAGAAAGCCCTAATTCGCCGCCTCATCTAGACGGGATGCCTCACATACCTTTGACAATGTGCAAGGAACCCCGAGTTCAATGAGCTCAATGTTTCAAAACGAGGCGATGCCTGAGTCGGCTTGAAAATTGATAGGAATTCCAATATCCCTGTAGCAACTGGAAAGGGAACATGGGTCTCACGCCACACTTCGAGAGGCATCCCTAATGCACTGCCAAGCGTCGAGGAGTATTTTGAGGTATCCCAAGCAACTAGACAAGAGTCCTGACGTCTCTGAACAAACCCGAGTTTTGAATGGCCATCCCCATCTTAATTCGAGAATATTCCCAACGTTCCTCCTGCAACTCGTTAAAAACCATGAGACTTCTACACACTGGGAGAAGAGGCTCGATTCCCATTCATCGATTGGAGAGTAATTTCGTGTTTTTCATCAAAAAGAAAGGAGCCTTGACTTCCTTGATGGAACCCCAGAGAATCCCTAAGAACAGGGACACAAGTATAGAGGGACCCAGACGTCACAACAGCAACATGAAAGCATTCCATGTACCCTCATATAAATTCGAGATGAGGCCTGAATTGCCTGCATTAGTTCCAGAGCCATTCTGCCATTAACATCAAACACAAGTGGTTTTTCTTTCCTTAATCAACTCCGGAGATAACTGGGAACACCGTCCCAACTCTAGAGGAACACCAAGTTTAGCACAGCAATTCGACGAATGTTCCGTGTACCACAAATATAATCGAGAGTAGAGATGACTCCATGAGCTCGACCCACATGAATGTCAACTTTCTACAGCACCTCAAGACGAGGAGTTTCTCAGCTATAGGAATGTAAGAGAGATCCTGAGTGTGCTGCCCCAAGTGGAATGGACACCGAAATGCCCTGACTCGAAATAAGGCCGGATTTACATGCTGTGATTGGAATGCAGGATGCTCTTTAATTTCACAAGATGAAGGGATGTCTGAATCCCCTGTGGAGGCTTTAGAGAAAGCAGTAGTTCCCCGCCTCATCTCCACAGGAGGCCTCACATGCCTTTGAAAATTCGAAAGGAACTTGGAGTTCAATGCTTCCAAAGGAGACGATGCCTGAATCCCATTGAAAACTGATAGGAATCCCAATATCTCTCTGGCACCTGGAAAAGGAACCTGGGTCCCAAGACTCAAATAAAGAGGGTTCCCTATTGCCCTGCTAAATCGCAAGGAGAATTCCGATGTGTTCCTGGCAACGACACATGACTCCAGTCATCACGGAATAATCACGAGTTTTGAAGGGCCATTCACGTCCTAGCTCGAGAATATTACATTTGATTCCCGCCGCAACTCGAGAAAAACCGCGAGACTTCCTTCGCGCTGCCAGATGAGGCCTGATTCCCCTGCAGTGCATGCAGAACAATTCTGTGTTCCCCTATCAAACATGAAAGGAGTCTGCACTTCCTGGATGGAACTTCGGGGAGTCCCCAAGAACACTGTCACAAGTCTATAGGTGCCCTGACGTCACCGTAGCAACATGTAAGTGATCCGTGTACACGAAATCAACCCAAGATGAGGACCGATTGCGCTGCATTTGCTCCAGAGCCATCCCAGATTCCCCATTAAACACGACAATGGACTTAACTTCCTTTAGGCAACTCCACAGATTCCCCGAATTCAACAACCAATGTCTAGAGGAACACCAAGTTCAGCCCAGCAAATGGAGAAAAGCTAAGTGTAGTCCAAGTCATCTCAAGATGAGAACGGAATCCCTGGCACCGTCTCAAGAAGAATGAAGACATTCCACAAGCACCCTAAGATGCGGCATCTCTCAGCCGTAGGTATGTGAGGGGGAATCTAAGTTTGCTGTCCCAAGAAGAACGGACACTGTTGTGCCCTGACACTAAATAAGGCCGGATTTCCTTCAGTGACTTGAATGCAGGTTCGTCTTTCATCTCACAAGATGAAGGGATAACTGAATCCCCTGTGTAGACCCTAGAGAAAGCCCTAGTTCACCGCCTCATTTGGACGGGCTGCCTCACATCCGTTTGACAGTGTGCAAGGAACCCCGAGTTCAATGAGTTCAATATTTCAAAAGGAGGCGATGCCTGAGTCTGCTTGAAGATTGACAGGAATTCCAATATCCATGTGAAAACTGGAAATGGAACCTTGGTCTCACGCCTTACTTCGAGAGGCATCCCTAATGCCCTACCAAATGTCGAGGAGAATATCGAGGTGTCCCAAGCACTAGACAAGAGTCCTGACATCGCTGAACAAACCCGAGTTTTGAAGGTCCATCCCAATCTTAACTCGAGAATATTCCCAAGGTTCTGCTGCTGCAACTCGAAAAAGCCATGAAACTTTCTCCACGCTGTGAGAAGAGGCTCGATTCCCATTCATCGATTGGAAAGTAATTTCGTGTTTCTCGTCAAAAAGAAAGGAGCCTTGATTTCCTTGATGGAACGCCAGAGAATCCCTAAAAACCGGGACACAAGTATAGAGGGACCCAGAAGTCACAACAGCAACATGAAAGCATTCCGTGTACCCTCATATCATCTCGAGATGAGGCCTGAATCCCCTGCGTTAGATCCAGAGCCATTCTGCCATCAACAACAAACACAAGTGGCTTCCCTTTCCTTAATCAATTCCGGAGATAACCCAGGAACATCGCCCAACTCCAGTGGAACACTAAGTTTAGCACACAACACGAGGAACACTTCGTGACCCAAAAATAACCACGAGAGTAGAGATGACTTCATGGGGGTCGACTCACATGAATGCCAACTTTCTATAGCACCTCAAGACGAGGAGTTTCTCAGCTATAGGAATGTAAGAGAGATCCTGAGTGTGCTGCCCCAAGTGGAATGGACACCGAGATGCCCTGAATCGAAATAAGGCCGGATTTCCCTGCAGTGATTTGAATGCAGGATAGTCTTTAATTTCACAAGGTGAAGGGATGTCTGAATCCCCTGTGGAGACTTTAGAGAAAGCAGTAGTTCCCCGCCTCATCTCGACAGGAGGCCTCACATGCCTTTGAAAATTAGAAAGGAACTTGGAGTTCAATGCTTCCAAAGAGACGATGCCTACATCCCATTGAAAACTGATAGGAATCCCAATATCACTGTGGCACCTGGAAAAGGAACTAGTGTCCCAAGTCTCAAATAAAGAGGGGTCCCTATTGCCCTGCCAACCTTCAAGGAGAATCCCGATGTGTCCCTGGCAACGAGACATGACTCCTGACATCACGGAATAAACACGGGTTTTGAAGCGACATCCACGTCCTAACTCCAGAATATAACCCAGGTTCCCGCCGCAACACGAGCAAAACCACGAGACTTCCCCCTCGCTGCCAGATGAGGCCAGATTCCCCTGCAGTGCATGCAGAGCAATTCCGTGTTCCCCTTTCAAACAAGAAAGGTGTCTGCACTTCTTGGATGGAACTTCAGAGAGTCCCCAAGAACACTGTCACAAGTCTATAGGGGCCCTGAGGTCACCGCAGCAACACGAAAGAGATCCGTGTACCTGAAATCATCTCAAGATGAGGCCTGATTGCGCTGCATTGGTTCCAGAGCCATGCCACATTTCCCATCAAACTAGACAAGGGACTTAACTTCCTTTAGGCAACTCCAGAAATTCCCCGAAATCAACAACCAAAGTCTCGAAGAACACCAAGTTCAGCCCCGCAAATGGAGAAAAGCTAAGTGTACACCAAATCCTCTCAAGATGAGAGCGGAATCCCTGGCACCATCTCAAGAGGAATGAGGATATTCCACAAGCACTTTAAGATGAGGCATCTCTCAGCGGTAGGTATGTGAGGGGAAATCTAAGTTTGCTGCCTGCCTCAAGAAGAACGGACATCAAGGTGCCCTGACTCGAAATAAGGACGGATTTCCCTGCAGTGACTTGAATGCAGGTTCGTCTTTCATCTCACAAGATGAAGGGATGTCAGAATCCCATGTGGAGACCCTTCAGAAAGCCCTACTTCGCCGCCTCATCTGGACGGAATGCCTCACATACCTTTGATAACGTGCAAGGAACCCCGAGTTCAATGAGATCAATGTTTCAAAAGGAGGCGATGCCTGAGTCTGCTTGAAGATTGACAGGAATTCCAACATCACTGTGGCAACTGGAAAGGGAACCTGGATCTCACTCCACACATCAAGAGGCGTCCCTAATGCCCTGCCAAGCGTCGAGGAGAATATCGAGGTGTCCCAAGCAACTAGACAAGAGTCCTAACGTCGCTAAACAAACCCGAGTTTTGAAGGGCCATTCCCATCTTAACTCGAGAATATTCCCAAGATTCCAGCTGGAACTCGAGAAAAACCATGAGACTTCTCCACACTGGGAGAAGAGGCTCGATTCCCATTCATCGATTGGAGAGTAATTTCGTGTTTCTCGTCAAAAAGAAAGGAGCCTTGACTTCTTTGATGGAACCCCAGAGAATCCCTAAAAACAGGGACACAAGTATAGAGGGACCCAGACGTCACAACAGCAACATGAAAGCATTCCATGTACCCTCATATAAACTCGAGATGAGGCCTGAATCCCCTGCATTAGATCCAGAGCCATTCTGCCATCAACATCAAACACAAGTGGCTTGTCTTTCGTTAATCAACTCTGGCCATAACCCGGGAACACCGTCCCAACTCTAGAGGAACACCAAGTTTAGCACTGCAATTCGACGAAAGCTCCGTGTACCACAAAAATTTAATCGAGAGTAGAGATGACTCCATGGGCTCGACTCACATGAATGCCAACTTTCTATAGTACCTCAAGACGAGAAGTTTCTCAGCTATAGGAATGTAAGAGAGACCCTGAGTGTGCTGCACCAAGTGGAATGGACACCGAGATGCCCTGACTCGAAATAAGGCCGGATTTCCCTGCAGTGATTTGAATGCAGGATGGTCTTTAATTTCACAAGGTGAAGGGATGTCTGAATCCCCTGTGGAGACATTAGAGAAAGCAGTAGTTCCCCGCCTCATCTCGACAGGAGGCCTCACATGCCTTTGAAAATTCGAAAGGAACTTCGAGTTCAATGCTTCCAAAGAAACGATGCCTGCATCCCATTGAAAACTGATAGGAATACCAATATCACTGTGGCACCTGGAAAAGAAACCAGTGTCACAAGTCTCAAATAAAGAGGGGTCCCTATTGCCCTGCCAACCCTTAAGAGAATCGCGTTGTGTCCCTGGAAACGAGACATAACTCCTGACATCATGGAATAAACATGGGTTTTGAAGCGCCATCCACGTCCTAATTCCAGAATATAGCCCAGGTTCCCGCCGCAACACGAGCAAAACCACGAGACTTCCCCCTCGCTGCCAGATGAGGCCAGATTCCCTGCTGCAGTGCATGCAGAGCAATTCCGTGTTCCTCTTTCAAACAAGAAAGGTGTCTGCACTTCTTGGATGGAACTTCAGAGAGTCCCCAAGAACACTGTCACAAGTCTATAGGGGCCCTGAGGTCACCGCAGCAACACGAAAGAGATCCGTGTACCTGAAATCATCTCAAAATGAGGCCTTATTGTGCTGCATTAGTTCCAGAGCCATCCCACATTTCCCATCAAACAAGACAAGGGACTTAACTTACTTTAGGCAACTTCAGAGATTCCCCGAAATCAACAATCAAAGTTTAGAAGAACACCAAGTTCAGCCCCGCAAATGGAGAAAAGCTAAGTGTACACCAAATCCTCTCAAGATGAGAGCGGAATCCCTGGCACCATCTCAGGAGAAATGAAGACATTCCACAAGCACTTTAAGATGAGGCATCTCTCAGCAGTAGGTATGTGAGGGGAAATCTAAATTTGCTGCCTAAAGAAGAACGGACACCGAGGTGCCCTGACTCGAAAAATAAGGTCAGATTTCCCAGCAGTGACTTGAATGCAGGTTCGTCTTTCATCTCACAAGATGAAGGGATGTCTGAATCCTCTGTGGAGACCCTAGAGAAAGCCCTAATTCGCCGCCTCATCTAGACGGGATGCCTCACATACCTTTGACAATGTGCAAGGAACCCCGAGTTCAATGAGCTCAATGTTTCAAAACGAGGCGATGCCTGAGTCGGCTTGAAAATTGATAGGAATTCCAATATCCCTGTAGCAACTGGAAAGGGAACATGGGTCTCACGCCACACTTCGAGAGGCATCCCTAATGCACTGCCAAGCGTCGAGGAGTATTTTGAGGTATCCCAAGCAACTAGACAAGAGTCCTGACGTCTCTGAACAAACCCGAGTTTTGAATGGCCATCCCCATCTTAATTCGAGAATATTCCCAACGTTCCTCCTGCAACTCGTTAAAAACCATGAGACTTCTACACACTGGGAGAAGAGGCTCGATTCCCATTCATTCATCATGGAGAGAGAGTAATTTCGTGTTTTTCATCAAAAAGAAAGGAGCCTTGACTTCCTTGATGGAACCCCAGAGAATCCCTAAGAACAGGGACACAAGTATAGAGGGACCCAGACGTCACAACAGCAACATGAAAGCATTCCATGTACCCTCATATAAATTCGAGATGAGGCCTGAATTGCCTGCATTAGTTCCAGAGCCATTCTGCCATTAACATCAAACACAAGTGGTTTTTCTTTCCTTAATCAACTCCGGAGATAACTGGGAACACCGTTCCAACTCTAGAGGAACACCAAGTTTAGCACAGCAATTCGACGAATGTTCCGTGTACCACAAATATAATCGAGAGTAGAGATGACTCCATGAGCTCGACCCACATGAATGTCAACTTTCTACAGCACCTCAAGACGAGGAGTTTCTCAGCTATAGGAATGTAAGAGAGATCCTGAGTGTGCTGCCCCAAGTGGAATGGACACCGAAATGCCCTGACTCGAAATAAGGCCGGATTACATGCTGTGATTGGAATGCAGGATGCTCTTTAATTTCACAAGATGAAGGGATGTCTGAATCCCCTGTGGAGGCTTTAGAGAAAGCAGTAGTTCCCCGCCTCATCTCCACAGGAGGCCTCACATGCCTTTGAAAATTCGAAAGGAACTTGGAGTTCAATGCTTCCAAAGGAGACGATGCCTGAATCCCATTGAAAACTGATAGGAATCCCAATATCACTCTGGCACCTGGAAAAGGAACCTGGGTCCCAAGACTCAAATAAAGAGGGTTCCCTATTGCCCTGCTAAATCGCAAGGAGAATTCCGATGTGTTCCTGGCAACGACACATGACTCCAGTCATCACGGAATAATCACGAGTTTTGAAGGGCCATTCACGTCCTAGCTCGAGAATATACAGATTCCCGCCGCAACTCGAGAAAAAACGCGAGACTTCCTTCGCGCTGCCAGATGAGGCCTGATTCCCCTGCAGTGCATGCAGAGCAATTCTGTGTTCCCCTATCAAACATGAAAGGAGTCTGACTTCCTGGATGGAACTTCGGGGAGTCCCCAAGAACACTGTCACAAGTCTATAGGTGCCCTGACGTCACCGTAGCAACATGTAAGTGATCCGTGTACACGAAATCAACCCAAGATGAGGACCGATTGCGCTGCATTTGCTCCAGAGCCATCCCAGATTCCCCATTAAACACGACAATGGACTTAACTTCCTTTAGGCAACTCCACAGATTCCCCGAATTCAACAACCAATGTCTAGAGGAACACCAAGTTCAGCCCAGCAAATGGAGAAAAGCTAAGTGTAGTCCAAGTCATCTCAAGATGAGAACGGAATCCCTGGCACCGTCTCAAGAAGAATGAAGACATTCCACAAGCACCCTAAGATGCGGCATCTCTCAGCCGTAGGTATGTGAGGGGGAATCTAAGTTTGCTGTCCCAAGAAGAACGGACACTGTTGTGCCCTGACACTAAATAAGGCCGGATTTCCTTCAGTGACTTGAATGCAGGTTCGTCTTTCATCTCACAAGATGAAGGGATAACTGAATCCCCTGTGTAGACCCTAGAGAAAGCCCTAGTTCACCGCCTCATTTGGACGGGCTGCCTCACATCCGTTTGACAGTGTGCAAGGAACCCCGAGTTCAATGAGTTCAATGTTTCAAAAGGAGGCGATGCCTGAGTCTGCTTGAAGATTGACAGGAATTCCAATATCCATGTGAAAACTGGAAATGGAACCTGGGTCTCACGCCTTACTTCGAGAGGCATCCCTAATGCCCTGCCAAACGTCGAGGAGAATATCGAGGTGTCCCAAGCAACTAGACAAGAGTCCTGACATCGCTGAACAAACCCGAGTTTTGAAGGCCATCCCAATCTTAACTCGAGAATATTCCCAAGGTTCCTGCTGCAACTCGAAAAAGCCATGAAACTTTCTCCACGCTGTGAGAAGAGGCTCGATTCCCATTCATCGATTGGAAAGTAATTTCGTGTTTCTCGTCAAAAAGAAAGGAGCCTTGATTTCCTTGATGGAACGCCAGAGAATCCCTAAAAACCGGGACACAAGTATAGAGGGACCCAGAAGTCACAACAGCAACATGAAAGCATTCCGTGTACCCTCATATCATCTCGAGATGAGGCCTGAATCCCCTGCGTTAGATCCAGAGCCATTCTGCCATCAACATCAAACACAAGTGGCTTCCCTTTCCTTAATCAACTCCGGAGATAACCCAGGAACATCGTCCCAACTCCAGAGGAACACTAAGTTTAGCACACAACACGAGGAACACTTCGTGACCCAAAAATAACCACGAGAGTAGAGATGACTTCATGGGCTCGACTCACATGAATGCCAACTTTCTATAGCACCTCAAGACGAGGAGTTTCTCAGCTATAGGAATGTAAGAGAGATCCTGAGTGTGCTGCCCCAAGTGGAATGGACACCGAGATGCCCTGACTCGAAATAAGGCCGGATTTCCCTGCAGTGATTTGAATGCAGGATCGTCTTTAATTTCACAAGGTGAAGGGATGTCTGAATCCCCTGTGGAGACTTTAGAGAAAGCAGTAGTTCCCCGCCTCATCTCGACAGGAGGCCTCACATGCCTTTGAAAATTCGAAAGGAACTTGGAGTTCAATGCTTCCAAAGAGACGATGCCTGCATCCCATTGAAAACTGATAGGAATCCCAATATCACTGTGGCACCTGGAAAAGGAACTAGTGTCCCAAGTCTCAAATAAAGAGGGGTCCCTATTGCCCTGCCAACCTTCAAGGAGAATCCCGATGTGTCCCTGGCAACGAGACATGACTCCTGACATCACGGAATAAACACGGGTTTTGAAAGCCATCCACGTCCTAACTCCAGAATATAACCCAGGTTCCCGCCGCAACACGAGCAAAACCACGAGACTTCCCCCTCGCTGCCAGATGAGGCCAGATTCCCCTGCAGTGCATGCAGAGCAATTCCGTGTTCCCCTTTCAAACAAGAAAGGTGTCTGCACACTTCGGATGGAACTTCAGAGAGTCCCCAAGAACACTGTCACAAGTCTATAGGGGCCCTGAGGTCACCGCAGCAACACGAAAGAGATCCGTGTACCTGAAATCATCTCAAGATGAGGCCTGATTGCGCTGCATTGGTTCCAGAGCCATCCCACATTTCCCATCAAAACAAGACAAGGGACTTAACTTCCTTTAGGCAACTCCAGAGATTCCCCGAAATCAACAACCAAAGTCTAGAAGAACACCAAGTTCAGCCCCGCAAATGGAGAAAAGCTAAGTGTACACCAAATCCTCTCAAGATGAGAGCGGAATCCCTGGCACCATCTCAAGAGGAATGAAGACATTCCACAAGCACTTTAAGATGAGGCATCTCTCAGCGGTAGGTATGTGAGGGGGAATCTAAGTTTTGCTGCCTCAAGAAGAACGGACACAAGGTGCCCTGACTCGAAATAAGGCCGGATTTCCCTGCAGTGACTTGAATGCAGGTTCGTCTTTCATCTCACAAGATGAAGGGATGTCAGAATCCCCTGTGGAGACCCTAGAAAGCCCTAGTTCGCCGCCTCATCTGGACGGAATGCCTCACATACCTTTGATAACGTGCAAGGAACCCCGAGTTCAATGAGTTCAATGTTTCAAAAGGAGGCGATGCCTGAGTCTGCTTGAAGATTGACAGGAATTCCAATATCACTGTGGCAACTGGAAAGGGAACCTGGGTCTCTCACTCACACACATCGAGAGGCGTCCCTAATGCCCTGCCAAGCGTCGAGGAGAATATCGAGGTGTCCCAAGCAACTAGACAAGAGTCCTGACGTCGCTAAACAAACCCGAGTTTTGAAGGGCCATCCCCATCTTAACTCGAGAATATTCCCAAGGTTCCTGCTGCAACTCGAGAAAAACCATGAGACTTCTCCACACTGGGAGAAGAGGCTCGATTCCCATTCATCGATTGGAGAGTAATTTCGTGTTTCTCGTCAAAAAGAAAGGAGCCTTGACTTCCTTGATGGAACCCCAGAGAATCCCTAAAAACAGGGACACAAGTATAGAGGGACCCAGACGTCACAACAGCAACATGAAAGCATTCCATGTACCCTCATATAAACTCGAGATGAGGCCTGAATCCCCTGCATTAGATCCAGAGCCATTCTGCCATCAACATCAAACACAAGTGGCTTGTCTTTCTTAATCAACTCTGGAGATAACCCGGGAACACCGTCCCAACTCTAGAGGAACACCAAGTTTAGCACAGCAATTCGACGAAAGCTCCGTGTACCACAAATCTAATCGAGAGTAGAGATGACTCCATGGGCTCGACTCACATGAATGCCAACTTTCTACAGCACCTCAAGACGAGGAGTTTCTCAGCTATAGGAATGTAAGAGAGATCCTGAGTGTGCTGCCCAAGTGGAATGGACACCGAGATGCCCTGACTCGAAATAAGGCCGGATTTCCCTGCAGTGATTTGAATGCAGGATGGTCTTTAATTTCACAAGGTGAAGGGATGTCTGAATCCTGTGGGAGACTTTAGAGAAAGCAGTAGTTCCCCGCCTCATCTCGACAGGAGGCCTCACATGCCTTTGAAAATTCGAAAGGAACTTGGAGTTCAATGCTTCCAAAGAGACGATGCCTGCATCCCATTGAAAACTGATAGGAATCCCAATATCACTGTGGCACCTGGAAAAGGAACCAGTGTCCCAAGTCTCAAATAAAGAGGGGTCCCTATTGCCCTGCCAACCTTCAAGGAGAATCCCGATGTGTCCCTGGCAACGAGACATGACTCCTGACATCACGGAATAAACACGGGTTTTGAAGCGCCATCCACGTCCTATTCTCAGAATATAGCCCAGGTTCCCGCCGCAACACGAGAAAAACCACGAGACTTCCCCCTCGCTGCCAGATGAGGCCAGATTCCCCTGCAGTGCATGCAGAGCAATTCCGTGTTCCCCTTTCAAACAAGAAAGGTGTCTGCACTTCCTGGATGGAACTTCAGAGAGTCCCCAAGAACACTGTCACAAGTCTATAGGGGCCCTGAGGTCACCGCAGCAACACGAAAGAGATCCGTGTACCTGAAATCATCTCAAGATGAGGCCCGATTGCGCTGCATTTGTTCCAGAGCCATCCCACATTTCCCATCAAACAAGACAAGGGACTTAACTTCCTTTAGGCAACTCCAGAGATTCCCCGAAATCAACAACCAAAGTTTAGAAGAACACCAAGTTCAGCCCCGCAAATGGAGAAAAGCTAAGTGTACACCAAATCCTCTCAAGATGAGAGCGGAATCCCTGGCACCGTCTCAAGAGGAATGAAGACATTCCACAAGCACTTTAAGATGAGGCATCTCTCAGCAGTAGGTATGTGAGGGGGAATCTAAGTTTGCTGCCTCAAGAAGAACGGACACCGAGGTGCCCTGACTCGAAATAAGGCCGGATTTCCCTGCAGTGACTTGAATGCAGGTTCGTCTTTCATCTCACAAGATGAAGGGATGTCTGAATCCCCTGTGGAGACCCTAGAGAAAGCCCCTAGTTCGCCGCCTCATCTGGACGGGATGCCTCACATACCTTTGACAATGTGCAAGGAACCCCGAGTTCAATGAGTTCAATGTTTCAAAAGGAGGCGATGCCTGAGTCTGCTTGAAGATTGACAGGAATTCCAATATCCCTGTGGCAACTGGAAAGGGAACCTGGGTCTCACGCCACACTCGAGAGGCGTCCCTAATGCCCTGCCAAGCGTCGAGGAGAATATCGAGGTGTCCCAAGCAACTAGACAAGAGTCCTGACGTCGCTGAACAAACCCGAGTTTTGAAGGGCCATCCCCATCTTAACTCGAGAATATTCCCAAGGTTCCTGCTGCAACTCGAGAAAAACCATGAAACTTTCCACACTGTGAGAAGAGGCTCGATTCCCATTCATCGATTGGAGAGTAATTTCGTGTTTCTCGTCAAAAAGAAAGGAGCCTTGACTTCCTTGATGGAACCCCAGAGAATCCCTAAGAACAGGGACACAAGTATAGAGGGACCCAGACGTCACAACAGCAACATGAAAGCATTCCATGTACCCTCATATAAATCTCGAGATGAGGCCTGAATCCCCTGCATTAGATCCAGAGCCATTCTGCCATCAACATCAAACACAAGTGGCTTGTCTTTCCTTAATCAACTCCGGAGATAACACGGGAACACCGTCCCAACTCCAGAGGAACACCAAGTTTAGCACAGCAAATTCGACGAAAGCTCCGTGTACCACAAATATAATCGAGAGTAGAGATGACTCCATGGCTCGACTCACATGAATGCCAACTTTCTACAGCACCTCAAGACGAGGAGTTTCTCAGCTATAGGAATGTAAGAGAGATCCTGAGTGTGCTGCTGCCCCAAGTGGAATGGACACCGAGATGCCCTGACTCGAAATAAGGCCGGATTTACCTGCAGTGATTTGAATGCAGGATCGTCTTTAATTTCACAAGGTGAAGGGATGTCTGAATCCCCTGTGGAGACTTTAGAGAAAGCAGTAGTTTCCCCGCCTCATCTCGACAGGAGGCCTCACATGCCTTTGAAAATTCGAAAGGAACTTGGAGTTCAATGCTTCCAAAGGAGACGATGCCTGAATCCCATTGAAAACTGATAGGAATCCCAATATCACTGTGGCACCTGGAAAAGGAACCTGGGTCCCAAGACTCAAATAAAGAGGGGTCCCTATTGCCCTGCAAACCCTCAAGGAGAATCCCGATGTGTCCCTGGCAACGAGACATGACTCCTGACATCACGGAATAAACACGAGTTTTGAAGGCCATCCACGTCCTAACTCGAGAATATACCCCAGGTTCCCGCCGCAACTCGAGAAAAACCACGAGACTTCCCCTCGCTGCCAGATGAGGCCTGATTCCCCTGCAGTGCATGCAGAGCAATTCTGTGTTCCCCTTTCAAACATGAAAGGAGTCTGGACTTCCTGGATGGAACTTCGGAGAGTCCCCAAGAACACTGTCACAAGTCTATAGGGGCCCTGACGTCACCGCAGCAACACAAGAGAGATCCGTGTACTGAAATCATCTCAAGATGAGGCCTGATTGCGCTGCATTTTCCAGAGCCATCCCACATTCCCCATCAAACAAGACAAGGGACTTAACTTCCTTTAGGCAACTCCAGAGATTCCCCGAAATCAACAACCAAAGTCTAGAAGAACACCAAGTTCAGCCCGCAAATGGAGAAAAGCTAAGTGTACTCCAAATCATCTCAAGATGAGAGCGGAATCCCTGGCACCGTCTCAAGAAGAATGAAGACATTCCACAAGCACTTTAAGATGAGGCATCTCTCAGCCGTAGGTATGTGAGGGGGAATCTAAGTTTGCTGTCCCAAGAAGAACGGACACAGAGGTGCCCTGACTCGAAATAAGGCCGGATTTCCCTGCAGTGACTTGAATGCAGGTTCGTCTTTCATCTCACAAGATGAAGGGATGTCTGAATCCCCTGTGGAGACCCTAGAGAAAGCCCTAGTTCGCCGCCTCATCTGGACGGGATGCCTCACATACCTTTGAAACGTGTGCAAGGAACCCCGAGTTCAATGAGCTCAATGTTTCAAAAGGAGGCGATGCCTGAGTCTGCTTGAAGATTGACAGGAATTCCAATATCCATGGCAACTGGAAAGGGAACCTGGGTCTCACGCCACTTCTCGAGAGGCGTCCCTAATGCCCTGCCAAGCGTCGAGGAGAATATCGAGGTGTGTCCCAAGCAACTAGACAAGAGTCCTGACGTCGCTGAACAAACCCGAGTTTTGAAGGGCCATCCCCATCTTAACTCGAGAATATTCCCAAGGTTCCTACTGCAACTCGAAAAAACCATGAGACTTTCTCCACGCTGTGAGAAGAGGCTCGATTCCCATTCATCGATTGGAGAGTAATTTCGTGTTTCTCGTCAAAAAGAAAGGAGCCTTGACTTCCTTGATGGAACCCCAGAGAATCCCTAAGAACAGGGACACAAGTATAGAGGGACCCAGAAGTCACAACAGCAACATGAAAGCATTCCGTGTACCCTCATATCATATAATCTCGAGATGAGGCCTGAATCCCCTGCATTAGATCCAGAGCCATTCTGCCATCAACATCAAACACAAGTGGCTTGTCTTTCCTTAATCAACTCCGGAGATAACCCGGGAACACCGTCCCAACTCTAGTGGAAACCAAGTTTAGCACAGCAACTCGACGAATGCTCCGTGTACCACAAATCTAATCGAGAGTAGAGATGACTCCATGGGCTCGACTCACATGAATGCCAACTTTCTACAGCACCTCAAGACGAGGAGTTTCTCAGCTATAGGAATGTAAGAGAGATCCTGAGTGTGCTGCCCCAAGTGAAATGGACACCGAGATGCCCTGACTCGAAATAAGGCCGGATTTCCCTGCAGTGACTTGAATGCAGGATCGTCTTTCATTTCACAAGTGAAGGGATGACTGAATCCCCTGTGGAGACTTTAGAGAAAGCAGTAGTTCCCCGCCTCATCTCGACAGGAGGCCTCACATGCCTTTGAAAATGCGAAAGGAACCCCGAGTTCAATGAATTCAATGTTTCAAAAGGAGGCGATGCCTGAGTCTGCTTGAAGTTTGACAGGAATTCCAATATCCCTGTGGCAACTGGAAGGGAACCTGGGTTTCACACCTCACCTCGAGAGGCGTCCCTATTACCCTGCCAAGCGTCGAGGAGAATATCGAGGTGTCCCAAGCAACTAGACAAGAGTCCTGATGTCGCTGAACAAACACGAGTTTTGAAGGGCCATCCCCACCTTAACTCGAGAATATTCCCAACGTTCCAGCTACAACTTGAGAAAAACCATGAGATTTCTCCACACTGTGAGAAGAGTCTCGATTCCCATTCATCGATTGGAGAGTAATTTCGTGTTTCTCATAAAGAAGAAAGGAGCCTTGACTTCCTTGATGGAACGCCAGAGAATCCCTAAGAACAGGGACACAAGTATAGAGGGACCCAGAAGTCACAACAGCAACATGAAAGTATTCCGTGTACCCTCATATCATCTCTATGATGAGGCCTGAATCCCCTGCATTAGATCCAGAGCTATTCTGCCGACAACATCAAAACACAAGTGGCTTGTCTTTCCTTAATCATCTCTGGAGATAACACGGGAACACCAAACTCTAGAGAACACCAAGTTTAGCACACAACTCGAGAAAAGCTCCATGTACCAGAAATCACCTCGAGAGTAGAGATGACTCCATGGGTTCGACTCACATGAATGCCAACTTTCTACAGCACCTCAAGACGAGGAGTTTCTCAGATATAGGAATGTAAGAGAGATCCTGAGTTTGCTGCCCCAATTGGAATAGACACCGAGATGCCCTGACTCGAAATAAGGCCGGATTTACCTGCAGTGATTTGAATGCAGGATCGTCTTTCATTTCACAAGGTGAAGGGATGTCTGAATCCCCTGTGGAGACTTTAGAGAAAGCAGTAGTTCCCCGCCTCATCTCGACTGGAGGCCTCACATGCCTTTGAAAATAAGAAAGGAACTTGGAGTTCAATGCTTCAAAAGGAGACGATGCCTGAATCCCATTGAAAACTGATAAAAATCCCAATATCACTGTGGCACCTGGAAAAGGAACCTGGGTCCCAATTCTAAAATAAAGAGGGGTCCCTATTGCCCTGCAAACCCTCAAGGAGAATCCCGATGTGTCCCTGGCAACGAGACATGACTCCTGACATCACGGAATAAACACGAGTTTTGAAGATCCATCCACGTCCTAACTCGAGAATATACCCCAGGTTCCCGCCGCAACACGAGCAAAACCACGAGACTTCCCCCTCGCTGCCAGATGAGGCCAGATTCCCCTGCAGTGCATGCAGAGCAATTCCGTGTTCCCCTTTCAAACAAGAAAGGTGTCTGCACTTCCTGGATGGAACTTCGGAGAGTCCCCAAGAACACTGTCACAAGTCTATAGGGGCCCTGAGGTCACCGCAGCAACACGAAAGAGATCCGTGAACCTGAAATCATCTCAAGATGAGGCCTGATTGCGCTGCATTGGTTTCAGAGCCATGCCACATTTCCCATCAAACAAGACAAGGGACTTAACTTCCTTTAGGCAACTCCAGAGATTCCCCGAAATCAACAACCAAAGTCTAGAAGAACACCAAGTTCAGCCCCGCAAATGGAGAAAAGCTAAGTGTACTCCAAATCATTTCAAGATGAGAGCGGAATCCCTGGCACCGTCTCAAGATGAATGAAGACATTCCACAAGCACTTTAAGATGAGGCATCTCTCAGTGGTATGTATGTGAGTGGGAATCTAAGTTTGCTTCCTCAAGAAGAACGGACACCGAGGTGCCCTGACTCGAAATAAGGCCGGATTTCCCTGCAGTGACTTGAATGCAGGTTCGTCTTTCATCTCACAAGATGAAGGGATGTCTGAATCCCCTGTGGAGACCCTAGAGAAAGCCCTAGTTTGCCGCCTCATCTGGACGGGATGCCTCACATACCTTTGACAACGTGCAAGGAACCCCGAGTTCAATGAGCTCAATGTTTCAAAACGAGGCGATGCCTGAGTCTGCTTGAAGATTGACAGGAATTCCAATATCCCTGTGGCAACTGGAAAGGGAACCTGGGTCTCACGCCACACCTCGAGAGGCGTCCCTAATGCCCTGCCAAGCGTCGAGGAGAATATCGAGGTGTCCCAAGCAACTAGACAAGAGTCCTGACGTCGCTGAACAAACCCGAGTTTTGAAGGGCCATCCCCATCTTAACTCGAGAATATTGCCAAGGATCCTGCTGCAACTCGAGAAAAACCAGGAGACTTCTCCACATTGTGAGAAGAGTCTCGATTCCCTTTCATCGATTGGAGAGTAATTTCGTGTTTCTCGTCAAAAAGAAAGGAGCCTTGACTTCCTGGATGGAACCCCAGAGAATCCCTAAGAACAGGGACACAAGTATAGAGGGACCCAGACGTCACAACGGCAACATGAAAGCATTCCATGTACCCTCATATAAACTTGAGATGAGGCCTGAATCCCCTGCATTAGATCCAGAGCCATTCTGCCATCAACATCAAACACAAGTGTCTTGTCTTTCCTTAATCAACTCCAGAGATAACCCGGGAACACCGTCCCAACTCTAGAGGAACGCCAAGTTTAGCACAGCAACACGACGAAAGCTCCGTGTACCACAAATCTAATGGAGAGTAGAGATGACTCCATGGGCTCGACTCACATGAATGCCAACTTTCTACAGCACCTCAAGACGAGGAGTTTCTCAGCTATAGGATTGTAAGAGAGATCCTGAGTGTGCTGTCCCAAGTGGAATGGACACCGAGATGCCCTGACTCGAAATAAGGCCGGATTTACCTACAGTGATTGAAATGCAGGATCGTCTTTAATTTCACAAGATGAAGCGATGTCTGAATCCCCTGTGGAGACTTTAGAGAAAGCAGTAGTTCCCCGCCTCATCTCGACAGGAGGCCTCACATGCCTTTGAAAATTCGAAAGGAACTTGGAGTTCAATGCTTCCAAAGAGACGATGCCTGCATCCCATTGAAAACTGATAGGAATCCCAATATCACTGTGGCACCTGGAAAATTAACCAGTGTCCCAAGTCTCAAATAAAGAGGGGTCCATATTGCCCTGCCAACCCTCAAGGAGAATCCCGATGTGTCCCTGGCAACGATACATGACTCCTGACATCACGGAATAAACACGAGTTTTGAAGATCCATCCTCGTCCTAACTCGAGAATATACCCCAGGTTCCCGCCGCAACACGAGCAAAACCACGAGACTTCCCCCTCGCTGCCAGATGAGGCCAGATTCCCCTGCAGTGTATGCAAAACAATTCCGTGTTCCCCTTTCAAACAAGAAAGGTGTCTGCACTTCCTGGATGTAACTTCAGAGAGTCCCCAAGAACACTGTCACAAGTCTATAGGTTCCCTGACGTCACCGAAGCAACACGTAATTGATCCGTGTACACGAAATCAACCCAAGATCAGTCCCAATTGCGCTGCATTTGCTCCAGAGCCATCCCACATTCCCCATCAAACACGACAAGGGACTTAACTTCCTTTAGGCAACTCCAGAGATTCCCTGAATTCAACAACCAAAGTCTAGAGGAACACCAAGTTCAGCACCGCAAATGGAGAAAAGCTAAGTGTACTCCAAATCTTCTCAAGATGAGAGCGGAATCCTGGCACCGTCTTAAGTAGAATGAAAACATTCCACAAGCATCTTAAGATGTGGCATCTCTCAGCCGTAGGTATGTGAGGGGGAATCTAAGTTTGCTGTACAAAGAAAAACGGACACAGAGGTGCCCTGACACAAAATAAGGCCGGATTTCCTTCAGTGACTTAAATGCAGGTTCGTCTTTCATCTCACAAGATGAAGGGATATCTGAATCCCCTGTGGAGACCCTAGAGAAAGCCCTAGTTCGCCGCCTCATCTGGACGGGATGCCTCACATACCTTTGACAACGTGCAAGGAACACCGAGTTCAATGAGTTCAATGTTTCAGAACGAGGCGATGCCTGAATCTGCTTGAAGATTGACAGTAATTCCAATATCCCTGTGGCAACTGGAAAGGGAACCTGGGTCTCACGCCACATCTTGAGAGGCGTACCTTATGCCCTGCCAAGCTTCGAGGAGAATATCGAAGTGCTCCTAGCAACTAGAGAAGAGTCCTGACGTCGATGAACAAACCCGTGATTTGAAGGCCATCCCCATCTTAACTCAAGAATATTTCCAAGGTTCCTGCTGCAACTCTAGAAAAATCATGAGACTTCTCCACGCTGTGAGAAGAGGCTCGATACCCATTCATCGATTTTAGAGTAATTTCGTGTTTTTCGTCAAAAAGAAAGGAGCCTTGACTTCCTTGATGGAACGCCAGCGAATCCCTAAGAAAATGGACACAATTATAGAGGGACCCAGCAACATGAAAGCATTCCGTGTACCCTCATATCATCTCGAGATGAGGCCTGAATCCCCTGCATTAGATCCAGAGCCATTCTACCATCAACATGAAACACAAGTGGCTTGTCTTTTCTTAAACAACTCCGGAGATAACCCGGGAACACCGTCCCAACTCTAGTGGAACACCACGTTTAGCACAGCAACTCGACCAAAGCTCCGTGTACCTCAAATCTAATCGAGAGTAGAGATGACTCCATGGGCTCGACTCACATGAATGCCAACTTTCTACAGCACCTCAAGACGAGGAGTTTCTCAGCTATAGGAATGTAAGAGAGATCCTGAGTGTGCTGCCCCAAGAGGAATGGACACCGAGATGCCCTGACTCGAAATAAGGCAGGATTTCCCTGCAGTGATTAGAATGCAGGATCGTCTTTCATTTCAAAAGGTGAAGGGATGTATGAATCCCCTGTGGGGACTTTAGAGAAAGCAGTAGTTCCCCGCCTCATCTCGACAGGAGGCCTCACATGCCTTTGAAAATTCGAAAGGAACTTGGAGTTCAATGCTTCCAAAGGAGACGATGCCTGAATCCCATTGAAAACTGATAGGAATCCCAATATCACTGTGGCACCTGGAAATGGAACCTGGGTCCCAAGACTCAAATAATGAGGGGTCCCTATTGCCCTGCCAAATCGCAAGGAGAATCCCGATGTGTTCCTGGCAACGAGACATGACTTCTGACATCAGGGATAAACACGAATTTTGAAGGCCATTCACGTCCTAACTCGAGAATACATCCCATGTTCCCGCCGCAACTCGAGAAAAACCACGAGACTTCCTCCTCGCTGCCAGATGAGGCCTAATTCCCCTGCAGTGCATGCAGAGCAATTCCGTGTTCCCCTTTCAAACATGAAAGGAGTCTGGACTTCCTGGATGGAACTTCGGAGAATCCCCAAGAACATTGTCACAAGTCTATAGGAGCCGTGACGTCACCACAGCAACACAAAAGAGATTCGTGTACCCGAAATCATCTCAAGATGAGGCCCGATTGCGCTGCATTTGCTGTAGAGCCATCCCACATTCCCCATCAAACATGACAAGGGACTTAACTTCCTTTAGGCAACTCCAGAGATTCCCCGAATTCAACAACCAAAGTTTAGAGGAACACCAAGTTCATCCCCGCAAATGGAGAAAATCTAATTGTACTCAAAATCATCTCAAGATGAGAGCGGAATCCCTGGCACCGTCTCAAGAAGAATGAAGACATTCCACAAGCACCTTAAGATGCGGCATCTCTCATCCGTAGGTACGTGAGGGGGAATCTAATTTTGCTGTCCCAAGAAGAACGGACACAGAGGTGCCCTGACACAAAATAAGGCCGGATTTCCTTCAGTGACTTGAATGCAGGTTCGTCTTTCATCTCACAAGATGAAGGGATATCTGAATCCCCTGTGGAGACGCTAGAGGAAGCTCTAGTTCGCCGCCTCATCTCGACTGGATGCCTCACATTCCTTTGACAATGCGCAAGGAACCCCGAGTTCAATGAGTTCAATGTTTCAAAAGGAGGCGATGCCTGAGTCTGCTTGAAGATTGACAGGAATTCCAATATCCATGTGACAACTGGAAATGGAACCTGGGTCTCATGCCTCACCTCGAGAGGCGTCCCTAATGCCCTGCCAAACGTCGATGAGAATATCGAGGTGTCCCAAGCAACTAGACAAGAGTCCTGACATCGCTGAACAAACCCGAGTTTTGAAGGGCCATCCCCATCTTAACTCGAGAATATTCCCAAGGTTCCTGTTGCAACTCGAGAAAAACCATGAAACTTTCTCCACGCTGAGAAGAGGCTCGATTCCCATTCATCGATTGGAGCGTAATTTCGTGTTTCTCGTCAAAAAGAAAGGAGCCTTGATTTCCTTGATGGAACACCAGAAAATCCCTAAGAACCGGGACACATGTATAGAGGGACCCAGAATTCACAACAGCAACATGAATGCATTCCGTGTACACTCATATCGTCTTGAGATGAGGCCTGAATCCCCTGCATTAGATCCAGAGCCATTCTGCCATCAACATCAAACACAAGTGACTTGTCTTTCCTAATCAACTCCGGAGATAACACGGGAACACCGTCCCAACTCCAGAGAAACACCAAGATTAGCACACAGCACGAGAAAACTACATGAACAACAAATCACTTCGAGAGTTGAGATGACTCCATGCGTTCGACTCACATGAATGCCTACTTTCTACAGCACCTCAAGACGAGGAGTTTCTCGGCTATAGGAACGTAAGAGAGATCCTGAGTGTGCTGCCCTAAGTGGAATGGACACCGAGATGCCCTGACTCTAAATAAGGCCGGATTTCCCTGCAGTGATTTGAATGCAGGATCGTCTTTCCTTTCAGAATTTGAAGGAATGTCTGAATCCCCTGTGGAGACTTTAGAGAAAGCAGTAGTTCCCCGCCTCATCTCGACAGGAGGCCTCACATGCCTTTGAAAATTCGAAAGGAACTTGGAGTTCAATGCTTCCAAAGGAGACGATGCCTGAATCCCATTGAAAACTGACAGGAATCCCAATATCACTGTGGCACCTGGAAAAGGAACCTGGGTCCCAAGACTCAAGTAATGAGGGGTCCCTATTGCCCTGCCAAATCGCAAGGAGAATCCCGATGTGTTCCTGGCAACGAGACATGACTCCTGACATCAGGGATAAACACGAGTTTTGAAGGGCCATCCACGTCCTAACTCGAGAATACACCCCATGTTCCCGCCGCAACTCGAGAAAAACCACGAGACTTCCTCCTCGCTGCCAGATGAGGCCTAATTCCCCTGCAGTGCATGCAGAGCAATTCCGTGTTCCCCTTTCAAACATGAAAGGAGTCTGGACTTCCTGGATGGAACTTCGGAGAGTCCCCAAGAACACTGTCACAAGTCTATAGGGGCCCTGTCGTCACCGCAGCAACACAAAAGAGATCCGTGTACCCAAAATCATCTCAAGATGAGGCCCGATTGCACTGCATTGTCTCCAGAGCCATCCCACATTCCCCATCAAACACGACAATGGACTTACCTTCCTTTGGGAAATTCCAGAGATTCCCCGAAATCAACAACCAAAGTCTAGAAGAACACCAAGTTCAGCCCCGCAAATGGAGAAAAGCTAAGTGTACACCAAATCCTCTCAAGATGAGAGCGGAATCCCTGGCACCGTCTCAAGAGTAATGAAGACATTCCACAAGCACCTTAAGATGAGGCATCTCTCAGCAGTAGGTATGTGAGGGGAATCTAAGTTTGCTGCCTCAAGAAGAACGGACACCGAGGTGCCCTGACTCGAAATAAGGCCGGATTTCCCTGCAGTGACTTGAATGCAGGTTCGTCTTTCATCTCACAAGATGAAGGGATGTCTGAATCCCCTGTGGAGACCCTAGAGAAAGCCCTAGTTCGCCGCCTCATCTCGACTGGATGCCTCACATCCCTTTGACAATGTGCAAGGAACCCCGAGTTCAATGAATTCAATGTTTCAAAATAGGAGGCGATGCCTGAGTCTGCTTGAAGATTGACAGGAATTCCAATATCCCTGGCAACTGGAAAGGGAACCTGGGTCTCACGCCTCACCTCGAGAGGCGTCCCTAATGCCCTGCCAAGCGTCGAGGAGATATCGAGGTGTCCTAAGCAACTAGACAAGAGTCCTGACGTCGCTGAACAAACACGAGTTTTGAAGGGCCATCCCCATCTTAACTCGAGAATATTCCCAACGTTCCAGCTGCAAACTCGAGAAAAAACCATGAAATTTCTCCACACTGTGAGAAGAGTCTCGATTCCCATTCATCGATTGGAGAGTAATTTCGTGTTTCTCATCAAAAAAAGAAATGCCTTGACTTCCTTGATGGAACGCCTGAGAATCCCTAAGAACAGGGACACAAGTATAGAGGGACCCAGAAGTCACAACAGCAACATGAAAGCATTCCGTGAACCCTCATATCATCTCGAGATGAGGCCTGAATCCCCTGCATTAGATCCAGAGCCATTCTGCCATCAACATCAAACACAAGTGGCTTGTCTTTCCTTAATCAACTCTGGAGATAACACGGGAACACCGTCCCAACTCCAGAGGAACACCAAGTTTAGCACACAACTCGAGCAAGCTCCGTGTACCACAATCACCTCGAGAGTAGAGATGACTCCATGGGTTCGACTCACATGAATGCCAACTTTCTACAGCACCTCAAGACGAGGAGTTTCTCAGCTATAGGAATGTAAGAGAGATCCTGAGTTTGCTGCCCCAATTGGAATGGACACCGAGATGCCCTGACTCGAAATAAGGCCGGATTTCCCTGCAGTGATTTGAATGCAGGATCGTCTTTCATTTCACAAGGTGAAGGGATGTCTGAATCCCCTGTGGAGACTTTAGAGAAAGCAGTAGTTCCCCGCCTCATCTCGACTGGAGGCCTCACATGCCTTTGAAAATTCGAAAGGAACTTGGAGTTCAATGCTTCCAAAGGAGACGATGCCTGAATCCCATTGAAAACTGATAAAAATCCCAATATCACTGTGGCACCTGGAAAAGGAACCTGGGTCCCAATTCTAAAATAAAGAGGGGTCCCTATTGCCCTGCAAACCCTCAAGGAGAATCCCGATGTGTCCCTGGCAACGAACATGACTCCTGACATCACGGAATAAACACGAGTTTTGAAGGGCCATCCACGTCCTAACTCGAGAATATACCCCAGGTTCCCGCCGCAACTCGAGAAAAACCACGAGACTTCCCCTTCGCTGCCAGATGTGGCCTGATTCCCCTGCAGTGCATGCAGAGCAATTCCGTGTTCCCCTTTCAAACATGAAAGGAGTCTGGACTTCCTGGATGGAACTTCGGAGAGTCCCCAAGAACACTGTCACAAGTGTATTGGGGCCCTGACGTCACCGCAGCAACACAAAAGAGATCCGTGTACCCGAAATCATCTCAAGATGAGGCCCGATTGCGCTGCATTGTCTCCAGAGCCATCCCACATTCCCCATCAAACAAGACAAGGGACTTAACTTCCTTTAGGCAACTCCAGAGATTTTCCCCGAAATCAACAACCAAAGTCTAGAAGAACACCAAGTTCAGCCCCGCAAATGGAGAAAAGCTAATTGTACTCCAAATCTTCTCAAGAGAAGAGCGGAATCCCTGGAACCGTCTCAAGAGGAATGAAGACATTCCACAAGCACCTTAAGATGAGGCATCTCTCAGCAGTAGGTATGTGAGGGGAATCTAAGTTTTGCTGCCAAGAAGAACGGACACCGAGGTGCCCTGACTCGAAATAAGGCCGGATTTCCCTGCAGTGACTTGAATGCAGGTTCGTCTTTCATCTCACAAGATGAAGGGATGTCTGAATCCCCTGTGGAGACCCTAGAGAAAGCCCTAGTTCGCCGCCTCATCTGGACGGGATGCCTCACATCCCTTTGACAATGAGCAAGGAACCCCGAGTTCAATGAGTTCAATGTTTCAAAAGGAGGCGATGCCTGAGTCTGCTTGAAGATTGACAGGAATTCCAATATCCCTGTGGCAACTGGAAAGGGAACCTGGGTCTCACGCCTCACATCTAGAGGCGTCCCTAATGCCCTGCCAAGCGTCGAGGAGAATATCGAGTGTCCCTAGCAACTAGACAAGACCTGACTGACATCGATGAACAAACCCGAGTTTTGAAGGCCACCCCCATCTTAACGAGAATATTCCCAAGGTTCCTGCTGCAACTCGAGAAAAACCATGAGACTTCTCCACGCTGTGAGAAGAGGCTCGATTCCCATTCATCGATTGAGAGTAATTTCGTGTTTTTCTTCGTCAAAAGAAAGGAGCCTTGACTTCCTTGATGGAATGCCAGAGAATCCCTAAGAAAAGGGACACAAGTATAGAGGGACCCAGCAACATGAAAGCATTCCGTGTACCCTCATATCATCTCGAGATGAGGCCTGAATCCCCTGCATTAGATCCAGCCAGCCATTCTGCCATCAACATCAAACACAAGTGGCTTGTCCTTTCCTTAATCAACTCCGGAGATAACCCGGGAACACCGTCCCAACTCTAGTGGATACCAGTTTAGCACAGCAAACTCGACGAAAAGCTCCGTGTACCACAAATCTAATCGAGAGTAGAGATGACTCCATGGGCTCGACTCACATGAATGCCAACTTTCTACAGCACCTCAAGACGAGGAGTTTCTCAGCTATAGGAATGTAAGAGAGATCCTGAGTGTGCTGCCCCAAAGAAATGGACACCGAGGTGCCCTGACTCGAAATAAGGCCGGATTTCCCTGCAGTGACTTGAATGCAGGTTCGTCTTTCATCTCACAAGATGAAGGGATGACTGAATCCCCTGTGGAGACCTAGAGAAAGCCCTAGTTCGCCGCCTCATCTCGACTGGATGCCTCACATCCCTTTGACAATCGCGCAAGGAACCCCGAGTTCAATGAATTCAATGTTTCAAAAGAGGCGATGCCTGAGTCTGCTTGAAGTTTGACAGGAATTCCAATATCCCTGTGGCAACTGGAAAGGGAACCTGGGTTTCACACCTCACCTCGAGAGGCGTCCCTAATGCCCTGCCAAGCGTCGAGGAGAATATCGAGGTCCCAAGCAACTAGACAAGAGTCCTGACGTCGCTGAACAAACACGAGTTTTAAGGGCCATCCCCACCTTAACTCGAGAATATTCCCAAGGTTCCAGCTGCAACTCGAGAAAAAACCATGAAATTTCTCCACACTGTGAGAAGAGTCTCGATTCCCATTCATCGATTGGAGAGTAATTTCGTGTTTCTCATAAAAAGAAAGGAGCCTTGACTTCCTTGATGGAACCCCTGAGAATCCCTAAGAACAGGGACACAAGTATAGAGGGACCCAGAAGTCACAACAGCAACATGAAGTATTCCGTGTACCCTCATATCATCTCGAGATGAGGCCTGAATCCCCTGCATTAGATCCAGAGCCATTCTGCCATCAACATCAAACACAAGTGGCTTGTCTTTCCTTAATCATCTCCTGGAGATAACACGGGAACACCGTCCCAACTCCAGAGGAACACCAAGTTTAGCACACACAACTCGAGAAAAGCTCCATGTACCAAAATCACCTCGAGAGTAGAGATGACTCCATGGGTTCGACTCACATGAATGCCAACTTTCTACAGCACCTCAAGACGAGGAGTTTCTCAGCTATAGGAATGTAAGAGAGATCCTGAGTTTGCTGCCCCAATTGGAATGGACACCGAGATGCCCTGACTCGAAATAAGGCCGGATTTACCTGCAGTGATTTGAATGCAGGATCGTCTTTCATTTCACAAGGTGAAGGGATGTCTGAATCCCCTGTGGAGACTTTAGAGAAAGCAGTAGTTCCCCGCCTCATCTCGACTGGAGGCCTCACATGCCTTTGAAAATACGAAAGGAACTTGGAGTTCAATGCTTCCAAAGGAGACGATGCCTGAATCCCATTGAAAACTGATAAAAATCCCAATATCACTGTGGCACCTGGAAAAGGAACCTGGGTCCCAAGTCTAAAAATAAAGAGGGGTCCCTATTGCCCTGCAAACCCTCAAGGAGAATCCCGATGTGTCCCTGGCAACGAGACATGACTCCTGACATCACGGAATAAACACGAGTTTTGAAGATCCATCCCACGTCCTAACTCGAGAATATACCCCAGGTTCCCGCCGCAACTCGAGAAAAACCACGAGACTTCCCCTCGCTGCCAGATGAGGCCTGATTCCCCTGCAGTGCATGCAGAGCAATTCCGTGTTCCCCTTTCAAACATGAAAGGAGTCTGGACTTCCTGGATGGAACTTCAGAGAGTCCCCAAGAACACTGTCACAAGTCTATAGGGGCCCTGACGTCACCGCAGCAACAAAAAGAGATCCGTGTACCCGAAATCATCTCAAGATGAGGCCCGATTGCGCTGCATTGTCTCCAGAGCCATCCCACATTCCCCATCAAACACGACAAGGGACTTAACTTCCTTTAGGCAACTCCAGAGATTCCCCGAAATCAACAACTAAAGTCTAGAAGAACACCAAGTTCAGCCCCGCAAATGGAGAAAAGCTAAGTGTACTCCAAATCTCCTCTCAAGATGAGAGCGGAATCCTGGCACCGTCTCAAGAAGAATGAAGACATTTCACAAGCACCTTAAGATGAGGCATCTCTCAGCAGTAGGTATGTGAGGGGGAATCTAAGTTTGCTGCCTCAAGAAGAACGGACACCGAGGTGCCCTGACTCGAAATAAGGCCGGATTTCCCTGCAGTGACTTGAATGCAGGTTCGTCTTTCATCTCACAAGATGAAGGGATATTCTGAATCCCCTGTGGAGACCCTAGAGAAAGCCCTAGTTCGCCGCCTCATCTGGACGGGATGCCTCACATCCCTTTGACAATGCGCAAGGAACCCCGAGTTCAATGAGTTCAATGTTTCAAAAGGAGGCGATGCCTGAGTCTGCTTGAAGATTGACAGGAATTCCAATATCCCTGTGGCAACTGGAAAGGGAACCTGGGTCTCACACCTCACCTCGAGAGGCGTCCCTAATGCCCTGCCAAGCGTCGAGGAGAATATCGAAGTGTCCCAAGCAACTAGACAAGAGTCCTGACGTCGCTGAACAAACCCGAGTTTTGAAGGGCCATCCCCATCTTAACTCGAGAATATTCCCAAGGTTCCTGCTGCAACTCGAGAAAAAAAACCATGAGACTTCTCCACACTGTGAGAAGAGGCTCGATTCCCCATTCATCGATTGGAGAGTAATTTCGTGTTTTTCGTCAAAAAGAAAGGAGCCTTGACTTCCTTGATGGAACGCCAGAGAATCCCTAAGAACAGGGACACAAGTATAGAGGGACCCAGAAGTCACAACAGCAACATGAAAGCATTCCGTGTACCCTCATATCATCTCGAGATGAGGCCTGAATCCCCTGCATTAGATCCAGAGCCATTCTGCCATCAACATCAAACACAAGTGGCTTGTCTTTCCTTAATCAACTCCGGAGATAACCCGGGAACACCGTCCCAACTCCAGAGGAACACCAAGTTTAGCACACAACTCGACGAAAGCTCCGTGTACCACAAAATAACCTCGAGAGTAGAGATGACTCCATGGGCTCGACTCACATGAATGCCAACTTTCTACAGCACCTCAAGACGAGGAGTTTCTCAGCTATAGGAATGTAAGAGAGATCCTGAGTGTGCTGCCCCAATTGGAATGGACACCGAGATGCCCTGACTCGAAATAAGGCCGGATTTCCCTGCAGTGATTTGAATGCAGGATCGTCTTTCATTTCACAAGGTGAAGGGATGTCTGAATCCCCTGTGGAGACTTTAGAGAAAGCAGTAGTTCCCCGCCTCATCTCGACAGGAGGCCTCACATGCCTTTGAAAATTCGAAAGGAACTTGGAGTTCAATGCTTCCAAAGGAGACGATGCCTGAATCCCATTGAAAACTGATAGGAATCCCAATATCACTGTGGCACCTGGAAAAGGAACCTGGGTCCCAAGTCTCAAAAATAAAGAGGGGTCCCTATTGCCCTGCCAAATCCCTCAAGGAGAATCCCGATGTGTCCCTGGCAACGACACATGACTCCTGACATCACGGAATAAACACGAGTTTTTTGAAGGGCCATCCACGTCCTAACTCGAGAATATACCCAGGTTCCCGCCGCAACTCGAGAAAAACCACGAGACTTCCTCGCTGCCAGATGAGGCCTGATTCCCCTGCAGTGCATGCAGAGCAATTCCGTGTTCCCCTTTCAAACATGAAAGGAGTCTGGACTTCCTGGATGGAACTTCGGAGAGTCCCCAAGAACACTGTCACAAGTGTATAGGGGCCCTGACGTCACCGCAGCAACACAAAAGAGATCCGTGTACCCGAAATCATCTCAAGATGAGGCCCGATTGCGCTGCATTGTCTCCAGAGCCATCCCACATTCCCCATCAAACAAGACAAGGGACTTAACTTCCTTTAGGCAACTCCAGAGATTCCCCGAAATCAACAACCAAAGTCTAGAAGAACACCAAGTTCAGCCCCGCAAATGGAGAAAAGCTAAGTGTACTCCAAATCATCTCAAGATGAGAGCGGAATCCCTGGCACCGTCTCAAGAGGAATGAAGACATTCCACAAGCACTTAAGATGAGGAGGCATCTCTCAGCAGTAGGTATGTGAGGGGAATCTAAGTTTGCTGCCTCAAGAAGAACGGACACCGAGGTGCCCTGACTCGAAATAAGGCCGGATTTCCCTGCAGTGACTTGAATGCAGGTTCGTCTTTCATCTCACAAGATGAAGGGATGTCTGAATCCCCTGTGGAGACCCTAGAGAAAGCCCTAGTTCGCCGCCTCATCTGACGGGATGCCTCACATCCCTTTGACAATGCGCAAGGAACCCCGAGTTCAATGAGTTCAATGTTTCAAAAGGAGGCGATGCCTGAGTCTGCTTGAAGATTGACAGGAATTCCAATATCCCTGTGGCAACTGGAAAGGGAACCTGGGTCTCACCTCACATCGAGAGGCGTCCCTAATGCCCTGCCAAGCGTCGAGGAGAATATCGAAGTGTCCCAAGCAACTAGACAAGAGTCCTGACGTCGCTGAACAAACCCGAGTTTTGAAGGGCCATCCCCATCTTAACTCGAGAATATTCCCAAGGTTCCTGCTGCAACTCGAGAAAAACCATGAGACTTTTCTCCACGCTGTGAGAAGAGGCTCGATTCCCATTCATCGATTGGAGAGTAATTTCGTGTTTTTCGTCAAAAAGAAAGGAGCCTTGACTTCCTTGATGGAACGCCAGAGAATCCCTAAGAACAGGGACACAAGTATAGAGGGACCCAGAAGTCACAACAGCAACATGAAAGCATTCCGTGTACCCTCATATCATCTCGAGATGAGGCCTGAATCCCCTGCATTAGATCCAGAGCCATTCTGCCATCAACATCAAACACAAGTGGCTTGTCTTTCCTTAATCAACTCCGGAGATAACCCGGGAACACCGTCCCAACTCTAGAGAGAACACCAAGTTTAGCACAGCAACTCGAAAAGCTCCATGTACCACAAATCTAATCGAGAGTAGAGATGACTCCATGCTCGACTCACATGAATGCCAACTTTCTACAGCACCTCAAGACGAGGAGTTTCTCAGCTATAGGAATGTAAGAGAGATCCTGAGTGTTTGCTGCCCCAAGAAGAATGGACACCGAGTGCCCTGACTCGAAATAAGGCCGGATTTCCCTGCAGTGACTTGAATGCAGGTTCGTCTTTCATCTCACAAGATGAAGGGATGTCTGAATCCCCTGTGGAGACCTAGAGAAAGCCCTAGTTCGCCGCCTCATCTCGACTGGATGCCTCACATCCCTTTGACAATGCGCAAGGAACCCCGAGTTCAATGAGTTCAATTTCAAAAAAGGAGGCGATGCCTGAGTCTGCTTGAAGATTGACAGGAATTCCAATATCCCTGTGGCAACTGGAAAGGGAACCTGGGTCTCAACCTCACCTCGAGAGGCGTCCCTAATGCCCTGCCAAACGTCGAGGAGAATATCGATGTGTCCCAAGCAACTAGACAAGAGTCCTGACATCATCGCTGAACAAACACGAGTTTTGAAGGGCCATCCCCGTCCTTAACTCGAGAATATTCCCAAGGTTCCTGCTGCAACTCGAAAAAACCATGAGACTTTCTCCACGCTGTGAGAAGAGGCTCGATTCCCATTCATCGATTGGAGAGTAATTTCGTGTTTTTCTCAAAAAGAAAGGAGCCTTGACTTCCTTGATGGAACGCCAGAGAATCCCTAAGAACAGGGACACAAGTATAGAGGGACCCAGAAGTCACAACAGCAACATGAAAGTATTCCGTGTACCCTCATATCATCTCGAGATGAGGCCTGAATCCCCTGCATTAGATCCAGAGCCATTCTGCCATCAAACATCAAACACAAGTGGCTTGTCTTTCCTTAATCAACTCTCCGGAGATAACCGAAAACACCGTCCCAACTCTAGAGGAACACCAAGTTTAGCACGCAAACTCGAGAAAAGCTCCGTGTACCAAAATCTCTCGAGAGTAGAGATGACTCCATGGGTTCGACTCACATGAATGCCAACTTTCTACAGCACCTCAAGACGAGGATTTCTCAGCTATAGGAATGTAAGAGAGATCCTGAGTTTGCTGCCCCAAGGAATGGACACCGAGATGCCCTGACTCGAAATAAGGCCGGATTCCCTGCAGTGATTTGAATGCAGGTTCGTCTTTCATTTCACAAGGTGAAGGGATGTCTGAATCCCCTGTGGAGACTTTAGAGAAAGCAGTAGTTCCCGCCTCATCTCGACAGGAGGCCTCACATGCCTTTGAAAATCGAAAGGAACTTGGAGTTCAATGCTTCCAAAGGAGACGATGCCTGAATCCTTGAAAAACTGACAGGAATCCCAATATCACTGTGGCACCTGGAAAAGGAACCTGGGTCCCAAGTCTCAAATAAAGAGGGGTCCCTATTGCCCTGCCAAATCCCTCAAGGAGAATCCCGATGTGTCCCTGGCAACGAGACATGACTCCTGACATCACGGAATAAACACGAGTTTTGAAGGGCCATCCACGTCCTAACTCGAGAATATACCCCAGGTTCCCGCCGCAACTCGAAAAAAAACCACGAGACTTCCCCCTCGCTGCCAGATGAGGCCTGATTCCCCTGCAGTGCATGCAGAGCAATTCCGTGTTCCCCTTTCAAACATGAAAGGAGTCTGGACTTCCTGGATGGAACTTCAGAGAGAGTCCCCAAGAACACTGTCACAAGTCTATAGGGCCCTGTCGTCACCGCAGCAACACAAAAGAGATCCGTGTACCCCAAATCATCTCAAGATGAGGCCCTGATTGCGCTGCATTGTCTCCAGAGCCATCCCACATTCCCCATCAAACACAAAGGGACTTACTTCCTTTAGGCAACTCCAGAGATTCCCCGAAACCAACAACCAAAGTCTAGAAGAACACCAAGTTCAGCCCCGCAAATGGAGAAAAGCTAAGTGTACACCAAATCTAATCTCAAGATGAGAGCGGAATCCTGGCACCGTCTCAAGAGGAATGAAGACATTCCACAAGCACCTTAAGATGAGGCATCTCTCAGCAGTAGGTATGTGAGGGGGAATCTAAGTTTGCTGCCTCAAGAAGAACGGACACCGAGGTGCCCTGACTCGAAATAAGGCCGGATTTCCCTGCAGTGACTTGAATGCAGGTTCGTCTTTCATCTCACAAATGAAGGGATGTCTGAATCCCCTGTGGAGAACCTAGAGAAAGCCCTAGTTCGCCGCCTCATCTCGACTGGATGCCTCACATCCCTTTGACAATGCGCAAGGAACCCCGAGTTCAATGAATTCAATGTTTCAAAAGGAGGCGATGCCTGAGTCTGCTTGAAGTTTGACAGGAATTCCAATATCCCTGTTTCAACTGGAAAGGGAACCTGGGTTCTCACACCTCACCTCGAGAGGCGTCCCTAATACCCTACCAAGCGTCGAGGAGAATATCGAGGACTCCCAAGCAACTAGACAAGAGTCCTGACGTCGCTGAACAAACACGAGTTTTGAAGGGCCATCCCCACCTTAACTCGAGAATATTCCCAACGTTCCAGCTGCAAACGAGAAAAAAACCATGAAATTTCTCCACACTGTGAGAAGAGTCTCGATTCCCATTCATCGATTGGAGAGTAATTTCGTGTTTCTCATAAAGAAGAAAGGAGCCTTGACTTCCTTGATGGAACGCCTGAGAATCCCTAAGAACAGGGACACAAGTATAGAGGGACCCAGAAGTCACAACAGCAACATGAAAGTATTCCGTGTACCCTCATATCATCTCGAGATGAGGCCTGAATCCCCTGCATTAGATCCAGAGCTATTCTGCCATCAACATCAAACACAAGTGGCTTGTCTTTCCTTAATCATCTCTGGAGATAACACGGGAACACCGTCCCAACTCCAGAGGAACACCAAGTTTAGCACACAAACTCGAGACGAAAGCTCCATGTACACAAATCACCTCGAGAGTAGAGATGACTCCATGGGTTCGACTCACATGAATGCCAACTTTCTACAGCACCTCAAGACGAGGAGTTTCTGAGCTATAGGAATGTAAGAGAGATCCTGAGTTTGCTGCCCCAATTGGAATAGACACCGAGATGCCCTGACTCGAAATAAGGCCGGATTTACCTGCAGTGATTTGAATGCAGGATCGTCTTTCATTTCACAAGGTGAAGGGATGTCTGAATCCCCTGTGGAGACTTTAGAGAAAGCAGTAGTTCCCCGCCTCATCTCGACTGGAGGCCTCACATGCCTTTGAAAATACGAAAGGAACTTGGAGTTCAATGCTTCCAAAAAGGAGACGATGCCTGAATCCCATTGAAAACTGATAAAAATCCCAATATCACTGTGGCACCTGGAAAAGGAACCTGGGTCCCAATTCTAAAATAAAGAGGGGTCCCTATTGCCCTGCAAACCCTCAAGGAGAATCCCGATGTGTCCCTGGCAACGAGACATGACTCCTGACATCACGGAATAAACACGAGTTTTGAAGATCCATCCACGTCCTAACTCGAGAATATACCCCAGGTTCCCGCCGCAACTCGAGAAAAACCACGAGACTTCCCCTCGCTGCCAGATGTGGCCTGATTCCCCTGCAGTGCATGCAGAGCAATTCCGTGTTCCCCTTTCAAACATGAAAGGAGTCTGGACTTCCTGGATGGAACTTCGGAGAGTCCCCAAGAATACTGTCACAAGTGTATGGGGCCCTGACGTCACCGCAGCAACACAAAAGAGATCCGTGTACCCGAAATCATCTCAAGATGAGGCCCGATTGCGCTGCATTGTCTCCAGAGCCATCCCACATTCCCCATCAAACACGACAAGGGACTTAACTTCCTTTAGGCAACTCCAGAGACCCCCGAAATCAACAACTAAAGTCTAGAAGAACACCTAGTTCAGCCCCGCAAATGGAGAAAAGCTAATTGTACTCCAAATCTTCTCAAGATGAGAGCGGAATCCTTGGAACCGTCTCAAGAGGAATGAAGACATTCCACAAGCACCTTAAGATGAGGCATCTCTCAGCAGTAGGTATGTGAGGGGGAATCTAAGTTTGCTGCCTCAAGAAGAACGGACACCGAGGTGCCCTGACTCGAAATAAGGCCGGATTTCCCTGCAGTGACTTGAATGCAGGTTCGTCTTTCATCTCACAACATGAAAGGATGTTTGAATCCCCTGTGGAGACCCTAGAGAAAGCCCTAGTTCGCCGCCTCATCTGGCCGGGATGCCTCACATCCCTTTGACAATGCGCAAGGAACCCCGAGTTCAATGAGTTCAATGTTTCAAAAGGAGGCGATGCCTGAGTCTGCTTGAAGATTGACAGGAATTCCAATATCCCTGTGGCAATTGGAAAGGGAACCTGGTCTCACGCCTCACATCTAGAGGCGTCCTAATGCCCTGCCAAGCGTCGAGGAGAATATCGAAGTGTCCCTAGCAACTAGACAAGAGTCCTGACGTCGATGAACAAACCCGAGATTTGAAGGCCACCCCCATCTTAACTCAAGAATATTCCCAAGGTTCCTGCTGCAACTCGAGAAAAATCATGAGACTTCTCCACGCAGTGAGAAGAGGCTCGATACCCATTCATCGATTTTAGAGTAATTTCGTGTTTTTCGTCAAAAAGAAAGGAGCCTTGACTTCCTTGATGGAATGCCAGAGAATCCCTAAGAAAAGGGACACAAGTATAGAGGGACCCAGCAACATGAAAGCATTCCGTGTACCCTCATATCATCTCGAGATGAGGCCTGAATCCCCTGCATTAGATCCAGAGCCATTCTGCCATCAACATCAAACACAAGTGGCTTGTATTTCCTTAATCAACTCCGGAGATAACCCGGGAACACCGTCCCAACTCTAGGGAACACCACGTTTAGCACAGCAACTCGACGAATGCTCCGTGTACCACAAATCTAATCGAGAGTAGAGATGACTCCATGGGCTCGACTCACATGAATGCCAACTTTCTACAGCACCTCAAGACGAGGAGTTTCTCAGCTATAGGAATGTAAGAGAGATCCTGAGTGTGCTGCCCCAACAGAAATGGACACCGAGGTGCCCTGACTCGAAATAAGGCCGGATTTCCCTGCAATGACTTGAATGCAGGTTCGTCTTTCATCTCACAAGATGAAGGGATGACTGAATACCCTGTGGAGAACCTAGAGAAAGCCCTAGTTCGCCGCCTCATCTCGACTGAATGCCTCACATCCCTTTGACAATGCGCAAGGAACCCCGAGTTCAATGAATTCAATGTTTCAAAAGGAGGCGATGCCTGAGTCTGCTTGAAGTTTGACAGGAATTCCAATATCCCTGTTTCAACTGGAAGGGAACCTGGGTTTCACACCTCACCTCGAGAGGCGTCCCTAATACCTTACCTTACCAAGCGTCGAGGAGAATATCGAGGACTCCCAAGCAACTAGACAAGAGTCCTGACGTCGCTGAACAAACACGAGTTTTGAAGGGCCATCCCCACCTTAACTCGAGAATATTCCCAACGTTCCAGCTACAACTTGAGAAAAACCATGAAATTTCTCCACACTGTGAGAAGAGTCTCGATTCCCATTCATCGATTGAGACAGTAATTTCGTGTTTCTCATAAAGAAGAAAGGAGCCTTGACTTCCTTGATGGAACGCCTGAGAATCCCTAAGAACAGGGACACAAGTATAGAGGGACCCAGAAGTCACAACAGCAACATGAAAGTATTCCGTGAACCCTCATATCATCTCGAGATGAGGCCTGAATCCCCTGCATTAGATCCAGAGCTATTCTGCCGACAACATCAAACACAAGTGGCTTGTCTTTCCTTAATCATCTCTGGAGATAACACGGGAACACCGTCCCAACTCCAGAGGAACACCAAGTTTAGCACACACAACTCGAGCAAAGCTCCATGTACCAAAATCACCTCGAGAGTAGAGATGACTCCATGGGTTCGACTCACATGAATGCCAACTTTCTACAGCACCTCAAGACGAGGAGTTTCTGAGCTATAGGAATGTAAGAGAGATCCTGAGTTTGCTGCCCCAATTGGAATAGACACCGAGATGCCCTGACTCGAAATAAGGCCGGATTTACCTGCAGTGATTTGAATGCAGGATTGTCTTTCATTTCACAAGGTGAAGGGATGTCTGAATCCCCTGTGGCGACTTTAGAGAAAGCAGTAGTTCCCCGCCTCATCTCGACTGGAGGCCTCACATGCCTTTGAAAATACGAAAGGAACTTGGAGTTCAATGCTTCCAAAGGAGACGATGCCTGAATCCCATTGAAAACTGATAAAAATCCCAATATCACTGTGGCACCTGGAAAAGGAACCTGGGTCCCAATTCTAAAATAAAGAGGGGTCCCTATTGCCCTGCAAACCCTCAGAGAATCCCGATGTGTCCCTGGCAACGAGACATGACTCCTGACATCACGGAATAAACACGAGTTTTGAAGATCCATCCACGTCCTAACTCGAGAATATACCCCAGGTTCCCGCCGCAACTCGAGAAAAACCACGAGACTTCCCCTTCGCTGCCAGATGTGGCCTGATTCCCCTGCAGTGCATGCAGAGCAATTCCGTGTTCCCCTTTCAAACATGAAAGGAGTCTGGACTTCCTGGATGGAACTTCGGAGAGTCCCCAAGAATACTGTCACAAGTGTATAGGGGCCCTGACGTCACCGCAGCAACACAAAAGAGATCCGTGTACCCGAAATCATCTCAAGATGAGGCCCGATTGCGCTGCATTGTCTCCAGAGCCATCCCACATTCCCCATCAAACACGACAAGGGACTTAACTTCCTTTAGGCAACTCCAGAGATTCCCCGAAATCAACAACTAAAGTCTAGAAGAACACCTAGTTCAGCCCCGCAAATGGAGAAAAGCTTGTGTACTCCAAATCTTCTCAAGATGAGAGCGGAATCCTTGGAACCGTCTCAAGAGGAATGAAGACATTCCACAAGCACCTTAAGATGAGGCATCTCTCAGCAGTAGGTATGTGAGGGGGAATCTAAGTTTGCTGCCTCAAGAAGAACGGACACCGAGGTGCCCTGACTCGAAATAAGGCCGGATTTCCCTGCAGTGACTTGAATGCAGGTTCGTCTTTCATCTCACAAGATGAAAGGATGTTTGAATCCCCTGTGGAGACCCTAGAGAAAGCCCTAGTTCGCCGCCTCATCATCCGGGATGCCTCACATCCCTTTGACAATGCGCAAGGAACCCCGAGTTCAATGAGTTCAATGTTTCAAAAGGAGGCGATGCCTGAGTCTGCTTGAAGATTGACAGGAATTCCAATATCCCTGTGGCAATTGGAAAGGGAACCTGGGTCTCACGCCTCACTCGAGAGGCGTCCTAATGCCCTGCCAAGCGTCGAGGAGAATATCAAGTGTCCCTAGCAACTAGACAAGAGTCCTGACGTCGATGAACAAACCCGAGTTTTGAAGGCCACCCCCATCTTAACTCAAGAATATTCCCAAGGTTCCTGCTGCAACTCGAGAAAAATCATGAGACTTCTCCACGCTGTGAGAAGAGGCTCGATACCCATTCATCGATTTTAGAGTAATTTCGTGTTTTTTCGTCAAAAAGAAAGGAGCCTTGACTTCCTTGATGGAATGCCAGAGAATCCCTAAGAAAAGGGACACAAGTATAGAGGGACCCAGCAACATGAAAGCATTCCGTGTACCCTCATATCATCTCGAGATGAGGCCTGAATCCCCTGCATTAGATCCAGAGCCATTCTGCCATCAACATCAAACACAAGTGGCTTGTATTTCCTTAATCAACTCCGGAGATAACCCGGGAACACCGTCCCAACTCTAGTGGAATACCACGTTTAGCACAGCAACTCGACGAATGCTCCGTGTACCACAAATCTAATAATCGAGAGTAGAGAGATGACTCCATGGGCTCGACTCACATGAATGCCAACTTTCTACAGCACCTCAAGACGAGGAGTTTCTCAGCTATAGGAATGTAAGAGAGATCCTGAGTGTGCTGCCCCAAGAGGAATGGACACCGAGATGCCCTGACTCGAAATAAGGCGGATTTCCCTGCAGTGATTGAATGCAGGATCGTCTTTCATTTCAAAAGGTGAAGGGATGTATGAATCCCCTGTGGGGACTTTAGAGAAAGAAGTAGTTCCCCGCCTCATCTCGACAGGAGGCCTCACATGCCTTTGAAAATTCGAAAGGAACTTGGAGTTCAATGCTTCCAAAGAGACGATGCCTGAATCCCATTGAAAACTGATAGGAATCCCAATATCACTGTGGCACCTGGAAAAGGAACCTGGGTCCCAAGACTCAAATAATGAGGGGTCCCTATTGCCCTGCCAAATCGCAAGGAGAATCCCGATGTGTTCCTGGCAACGAGACATGACTCCTGACATCAGGGATAAAACACGAAGTTTTTTTGAAGGGCCATCCACGTCCTAACTCGAGAATACACCCCATGTTCCCGCCGCAACTCGAGAAAAACCACGGGACTTCCCCTCGCTGCCAGATGAGGCCTGATTCCCCTGCAGTGCATGCAGAGCAATTCCGTGTTCCCCTTTCAAACATGAAAGGAGTCTGGACTTCCTGGATGGAACTTCGGAGAGTCCCCAAGAACACTGTCACAAGTCTATAGGGGCCCTGTCGTCACCGCAGCAGCACAAAACAGATCCGTGTACCCAAAATCATCTCAAGATGAGGCCCGATTGTACTGCATTGTCTCCAGAGCCATCCCACATTCCCCATCAAACAAGACAAGGGACTTACCTTCCTTTGGGAAACTCCAGAGATTCCCCGAAACCAACAACCAAAGTCTAGAAGAACACCAAGTTCAGCCCCGCAAATGGAGAAAAGCTAAGTGTACTCCAAATCCTCTCAAGATGAGAGGGGAATCCCTGGCACCGTCTCAAGAGGAATGAAGACATTCCACAAGCACCTTAAGATGAGGCATCTCTCAGCAGTAGGTATGTGAGGGGCAATCTAAGTTTGCTGCCTCAAGAAGAACGGACACCGAGGTGCCCTGACTCGAAATAAGGCCGGATTTCCCTGCAGTGACTTGAATGCAGGTTCGTCTTTCATCTCACAAGATGAAGGGATGTTTGAATCCCCTGTGGAGAACCTAGAGAAAGCCCTAGTTCGCCGCCTCATCTCGACTGGATGCCTCACATCCCTTTGACAATGAGCAAGGAAACCCGAGTTCAATGAATTCAATGTTTCAAAAGGAGGCGATGCCTGAGTCTGCTTGAAGTTTGACAGGAATTCCAATATCCCTGTTTCAACTGGAAAGGGAACCTGGGTCTCACACCTCACCTCGAGAGGCGTCCCTAATACCCTGCCAAGCGTCGAGGAGAATATCGAGGACTCCCAATCAACTAGACAAGAGTCCTGATATCGCTGAACAAACACGAGTTTTGAAGGGCCATCCCCACCTTAACTCGAGAATATTCCCAAGGTTCCAGCTATCACTTGAAAAAAACCATGAAATTTCTCCACACTGTGAGAAGAGTCTCGATTCCCATTCATCGATTGGAGAGTAATTTCGTGTTTCTCATAAAGAAGAAATGAGCCTTGACTTCCTTGATGGAACGCCTGAGAATCCCTAAGAACAGGGACACAAGTATAGAGGGACCCAGAAGTCACAACAGCAACATGAAAGTATTCCGTGTACCCTCATATCATCTCGAGATGAGGCCTGAATCCCCTGCATTAGATCCAGAGCTATTCTGCCGTCAACATCAAACACAAGTGGCTTGTCTTTCCTTAATCATCTCTGGAGATAACAGGGGAACACCGTCCCAACTCCAGAGGAACACCAAGTTTAGCACACAACTCGAGGAAAGCTCCATTTACCACAAATCACCTCGAGAGTAGAGATGACTCCATGGGTTCGACTCACATGAATGCCAACTTTCTACAGCACCTCAAGACGAGGAGTTTCTGAGCTATAGGAATGTAAAAGAGATCCTGAGTTTGCTCTCCCAATTGGAATAGACACCGAGATGCCCTGACTCGAAATAAGGCCGGATTTACCTGCAGTGATTTGAATGCAGGATCGTCTTTCATTTCACAAGGTGAAGGGATGTCTGAATCCCCTGTGGAGACTTTAGAGAAAGCAGTAGTTTCCCGCCTCATCTCGACTGGAGGCCTCACATGCCTTTGAAAATACGAAAGGAACTTGGAGTTCAATGCTTCCAAAGGAGACGATGCCTGAATCCCATTGAAAACTGATAAAAATCCCAATATCACTGTGGCACCTGGAAAAGAAACCTGGGTCCCAAGTCTCAAATAAAGAGGGGTCCCTATTGCCCTGCAAACCCTCAAGGAGAATCCCGATGTGTCCCTGGCAACGAGACATGACTCCTGACATCACGGAATAAACACGAGTTTTGAAGATCCATCCACGTCCTAACTCGAGAATATACCCCAGGTTCCCGCCGCAACTCGAGAAAAACCACGAGACTTCCCCTTCGCTCCCAGATGTGGCCTGATTCCCCTGCAGTGCATGCAGAGCAATTCCGTGTTCCCCTTTCAAACATGAAAGGAGTCTGGACTTCCTGGATGGAACTTCGGAGAGTCCCCAAGAATACTGTCACAAGTGTATTGGGGCCCTGACGTCACCGCAGCAACACAAAAGAGATCCGTGTACCGAAAAATCATCTCAAGATGAGGCCCGATTGCGCTGCATTGTCTCCAGAGCCATCCCACATTCCCCCCATCAAACACGACAAGGGACTTAACTTCCTTTAGGCAACTCCAGAGATTCCCCGAAATCAACAACTAAAGTCTAGAAGAACACCTAGTTCAGCCCCGCAAATGGAGAAAAGCTAATTGTACTCCAAATCTTCTCAAGATGAGAGCGGAATCCTTGGAACCGTCTCAAGAGGAATGAAGACATTCCACAAGCACCTTAAGATGAGGCATCTCTCAGCAGTAGGTATGTGAGGGGGAATCTAAGTTTGCTGCCTCAAGAAGAACGGACACCGAGGTGCCCTGACTCGAAATAAGGCCGGATTTCCCTGCAGTGACTTGAATGCAGGTTCGTCTTTCATCTCACAACATGAAGGGATGTTTGAATCCCCTGTGGAGACCCTAGAGAAAGCCCTAGTTCGCCGCCTCATCTGGCCGGGATGCCTCACATCCCTTTGACAATGCGCAAGGAACCCCGAGTTCAATGAGTTCAATGTTTCAAAAGGAGGCGATGCCTGAGTCTGCTTGAAGATTGACAGGAATTCCAATATCCCTGTGGCAATTGGAAAGGGAACCTGGGTCTCACGCCTCACATCGAGAGGCGTCCTAATGCCCTGCCAAGCGTCGAGGAGAATATCGAAGTGTCCCTAGCAACTAGACAAGAGTCCTGACGTCGATGAACAAACCCGAGATTTGAAGGCCACCCCCATCTTAAACTCGAGAATATTCCCAAGGTTCCTGCTGCAACTCGAGAAAAATCATGAGACTTCTCCACGCAGTGAGAAGAGGCTCGATACCCATTCATCGATTTTAGAGTAATTTCGTGTTTTTTTCGTCAAAAAGAAAGGAGCCTTGACTTCCTTGATGGAATGCCAGAGAATCCCTAAGAAAAGGGACACAAGTATAGAGGGACCCAGCAACATGAAAGCATTCCGTGTACCCTCATATCATCTCGAGATGAGGCCTGAATCCCCTGCATTAGATCCAGAGCCATTCTGCCATCAACATCAAACACAAGTGGCTTGTATTTCCTTAATCAACTCCGGAGATAACCCGGGAACACCGTCCCAACTCTAGTGGAATACCACGTTTAGCACAGCAACTCGACGAATGCTCCGTGTACCACAAATCTAATCGAGAGTAGAGATGACTCCATGGGCTCGACTCACATGAATGCCAACTTTTTACAGCACCTCAAGACGAGGAGTTTCTCAGCTATAGGAATGTAAGAGAGATCCTGAGTGTGCTGCCCCAAGAGGAATGGACACCGTGATGCCCTGACTCGAAATAAGGCAGGATTTCCCTGCAGTGATTAGAATGCAGGATCGTCTTTCATTTCAAAAGGTGAAGGGATGTATGAATCCCCTGTGGGGACTTTAGAGAAAGAAGTAGTTCCCCGCCTCATCTCGACAGGAGGCCTCACATGCCTTTGAAAATTCGAAAGGAACTTGGAGTTCAATGCTTCCAAAGAGACGATGCCTGAATCCCATTGAAAACTGATAGGAATCCCAATATCACTGTGGCACCTGGAAAAGGAACCTGGGTCCCAAGACTCAAATAATGAGGGGTCCCTATTGCCCTGCCAAATCGCAAGGAGAATCCCGATGTGTTCCTGGCAACGAGACATGACTCCTGACATCAGGGATAAACACGAATTTTGAAGGGCCATCCACGTCCCAACTCGAGAATACACCCCATGTTCCCGCCGCAACTCGAGAAAAACCACGGGACTTCCTCCTCGCTGCCAGATGAGGCCTAATTCCCCTGCAGTGCATGCAGAGCAATTCCGTGTTCCCCTTTCAAACATGAAAGGAGTCTGGACTTCCTGGATGGAACTTCGGAGAGTCCGCAAGAACACTGTCACAAGTCTATAGGGGCCCTGTCGTCACCGCAGCAGCACAAAACAGATCCGTGTACCCAAAACCATCTCAAGATGAGGCCCGATTGTACTGCATTGTCTCCAGAGCCATCCCACATTCCCCATCAAACAAGACAAGGGACTTACCTTCCTTTGGGAAATTCCAGAGATTCCCCGAAACCAACAACCAAAGTCTAGAAGAACACCAAGTTCAGCCCCGCAAATGGAGAAAAGCTAAGTGTACTCCAAATCCTCTCAAGATGAGAGGGGAATCCCTGGCGCCGTCTCAAGAGGAATGAAGACATTCCACAAGCACCTTAAGATGAGGCATCTCTCAGCAGTAGGTATGTGAGGGGATCTCTAAGTTTGCTGCCTCAAGAAGAACGGACACCGAGGTGCCCTGACTCGAAATAAGGCCGGATTTCCCTGCAGTGACTTGAATGCAGGTTCGTCTTTCATCTCACAACATGAAGGGATGTTTGAATCCCCTGTGGAGAACCTAGAGAAAGCCCTAGTTCGCCGCCTCATCTCGACTGGATGCCTCACATCCCTTTGACAATGAGCAAGGAACTCCGAGTTCAATGAATTCAATGTTTCAATAGGAGGCGATGCCTGAGTCTGCTTGAAGTTTGACAGGAATTCCAATATCCCTGTTTCAACTGGAAAGGGAACCTGGGTCTCACACCTCACCTCGAGAGGCGTCCCTAATACCCTGCCAAGCGTCGAGGAGAATATCGAGGACTCCCAATCAACTAGACAAGAGTCCTGACGTCGCTGAACAAACACGAGTTTTGAAGGGCCATCCCCACCTTAACTCGAGAATATTCCCAACGTTCCAGCTACAACTTGAAAAAAACCATGAAATTTCTCCACACTGTGAGAAGAGTCTCGATTCCCATTCATCGATTGGAGAGTAATTTCGTGTTTCTCATAAAGAAGAAATGAGCCTTGACTTCCTTGATGGAACGCCTGAGAATCCCTAAGAACAGGGACACAAGTATAGAGGGACCCAGAAGTCACAACAGCAACATGAAAGTATTCCGTGTACCCTCATATCATCTCGAGATGAGGCCTGAATCCCCTGCATTAGATCCAGAGCTATTCTGCATCAACATCAAACACAAGTGGCTTGTCTTTCCTTAATCATCTCTGGAGATAACAGGGGAACACCGTCCCAACTCCAGAGGAACACCAAGTTTAGCACACAACTCGAGGAAAGCTCCATGTACCACAAATCACCTCGAGAGTAGAGATGACTCCATGGGTTCGACTCACATGAATGCCAACTTTCTACAGCACCTCAAGACGAGGAGTTTCTGAGCTATAGGAATGTAAGAGAGATCCTGAGTTTGCTGCCCCAATTGGAATAGACACCGAGATGCCCTGACTCGAAATAAGGCCGGATTTACCTGCAGTGATTTGAATGCAGGATCGTCTTTCATTTCACAAGGTGAAGGGATGTCTGAATCCCCTGTGGAGACTTTAGAGAAAGCAGTAGTTCCCCGCCTCATCTCGACTGGAGGCCTCACATGCCTTTGAAAATACGAAAGGAACTTGGAGTTCAATGCTTCCAAAGGAGACGATGCCTGAATCCCATTGAAAACTGATAAAAATCCCAATATCACTGTGGCACCTGGAAAAGAAACCTGGGTCCCAAGTCTCAAAAATAAAAGAGGGGTCCCTATTGCCCTGCAAACCCTCAAGGAGAATCCCGATGTGTCCCTGGCAACGAGACATGACTCCTGACATCACGGAATAAACACGAGTTTTGAAGATCCATCCACGTCCTAACTCGAGAATATACCCCAGGTTCCCGCCGCAACTCGAGAAAAAACCACGAGACTTCCCCTTCGCTGCCAGATGTGTGGCCTGATTCCCCTGCAGTGCATGCAGAGCAATTCCGTGTTCCCCTTTCAAACATGAAAGGAGTCTGGACTTCCTGGATGGAACTTCGGAGAGTCCCCAAGAATACTGTCACAAGTGTATTGGGGCCCTGACGTCACCGCAGCAACACAAAAGAGATCCGTGTACCCGAAATCATCTCAAGATGAGGCCCGATTGTGCTGCATTGTCTCCAGAGCCATCCCACATTCCCCATCAAACACGACAAGGGACTTAACTTCCTTTAGGCAACTCCAGAGATTCCCCGAAATCAACAACTAAAGTCTAGAAGAACACCTAGTTCAGCCCCGCAAATGGAGAAAAGCTAATTGTACTCCAAATCTTCTCAAGATGAGAGCGGAATCCTTGGAACCGTCTCAAGAGGAATGAAGACATTCCACAAGCACCTTAAGATGAGGCATCTCTCAGCAGTAGGTATGTGAGGGGGAATCTAAGTTTGCTGCCTCAAGAAGAAACGGACACCCGAGGTGCCCTGACTCGAAATAAGGCCGGATTTCCCTGCAGTGACTTGAATGCAGGTTCGTCTTTCATCTCACAACATGAAGGGATGTTTGAATCCCCTGTGGAGACCCTAGAGAAAGCCCTAGTTCGCCGCCTCATCTGGCCGGGATGCCTCACATCCCTTTGACAATGCGCAAGGAACCCCGAGTTCAATGAGTTCAATGTTTCAAAAGGAGGCGATGCCTGAGTCTGCTTGAAGATTGACAGGAATTCCAATATCCCTGTGGCAATTGGAAAGGGAACCTGGGTCTCACGCCTCACATCTAGAGGCGTCCTAATGCCCTGCCAAGCGTCGAGGAGAATATCGAAGTGTCCCTAGCAACTAGACAAGAGTCCTGACGTCGATGAACAAACCCGAGATTTGAAGGCCACCCCCATCTTAACTCAAGAATATTCCCAAGGTTCCTGCTGCAACTCGAGAAAAATCATGAGACTTCTCCACGCAGTGAGAAGAGGCTCGATACCCATTCATCGATTTTAGAGTAATTTCGTGTTTTTCGTCAAAAAGAAAGGAGCCTTGACTTCCTTGATGGAATGCCAGAGAATCCCTAAGAAAAGGGACACAAGTATAGAGGGACCCAGCAACATGAAAGCATTCCGTGTACCCTCATATCATCTCGAGATGAGGCCTGAATCCCCTGCATTAGATCCAGAGCCATTCTGCCATCAACATCAAACACAAGTGGCTTGTATTTCCTTAATCAACTCCGGAGATAACCCGGGAACACCGTCCCAACTCTAGTGGAATACCACGTTTAGCACAGCAACTCGACGAATGCTCCGTGTACCACAAATCTAATCGAGAGTAGAGATGACTCCATGGGCTCGACTCACATGAATGCCAACTTTCTACAGCACCTCAAGACGAGGAGTTTCTCAGCTATAGGAATGTAAGAGAGATCCTGAGTGTGCTGCCCCAAAGAAATGGACACCGAGATGCCCTGACTCGAAATAAGGCCGGATTTCCCTGCAGTGACTTGAATGCAGGTTCGTCTTTCATTTCACAAGATGAAGGGATGACTGAATATCCCCTGTGGGGACCTAGAGAAAGCCCTAGTTCCCCGCCTCATCTCGACTGGAGGCCTCACATCCCTTTGAAAATGCGAAAGGACCCCGAGTTTGAGTTCAATGTTTCAAAGGAGACGATGCCTGAATCTGCTTGAAAAGTTTGACAGGAATTCCAATATCACTGTGGCAACTGGAAAGGGAACCTGGGTCCCAAGACTCAAATCGAGAGGGGTCCCTAATGCCCTGCCAAAGCGTCGAGGAGAATCCCGATGTGTTCCTGGCAACGAGACATGACTCCTGACATCGCTGAAAAACACGAGTTTTGAAGGGCCATCCCCACCTTAACTCGAGAATACACCCCAACGTTCCAGCTACAACTCGAGAAAAACCATGGAATTTCTCCACACTGTGAGAAGAGTCTCGATTCCCATTCATCGCATTGCAGAGCAGTAATTTCGTGTTCCTTTCAAAATGAAAGGAGCCTTGACTTCCTGATGGAACGCCTGAGAAGTCCCTAAGAACAGGGACACAAGTATAGAGGGACCCTGAAGTCACCGCAGCAACACAAAAGTATTCCGTGTACCCTCAAATCATCTCGAGATGAGGCCTGATCCCCTGCATTGTCTCCAGAGCCATCCCACATTCCCCATCAAACAAACACAAGTGGCTTACCTTTCCTTTAATCATCTCCAGAGATAACCCGGGAAACCGTCCCAACTCCAAAGTCTAGGAACACCAAGTTCAGCCCGCAAACTCGAGAAAAGCTCCATGTACCCAAATCACTCTCGAGAGTAGAGATGAATCCATGGGTTCGACTCACATGAATGCCAACTTTCTACAGCACCTCAAGACGAGGATTTCTCAGCTAGTAGGAATGTAAGGGAGATCTGAGTTTGCTGCCCAATTGAAAAGACACCGAGATGCCCTGACTCGAAATAAGGCCGGATTTCCCTGCAGTGATTTGAATGCAGGATTGTCTTTCATTTCACAAGGTGAAGGGATGTCTGAATCCCCTGTGGCGACTTTAGAGAAAGCCCAGTAGTTCCCCGCCTCATCTCGACTGGAGGCCTCACATCCCTTTGAAATACGAAAGGAACTTGGAGTTCAATGAGTTCAATGTTCCAAAAGGAGACGATGCCTGAATCCCATTGAAAACTGATAAAAATCCCAATATCACTGTGGCACCTGGAAAAGGAACCTGGGTCCCAATTCTCAAATAAAGAGGGGTCCCTATTGCCCTGCAAACCCTCAAGGAGAATCCCGATGTGTCCCTGGCAACGAGACATGACTCCTGACATCACGGAATAAACACGAGTTTTGAAGATCCATCCACGTCCTAACTCGAGAATATACCCCAGGTTCCCGCCGCAACTCGAGAAAAACCACGAGACTTCCCCTTCGCTGCCAGATGTGGCCTGATTCCCCTGCAGTGCATGCAGAGCAATTCCGTGTTCCCCTTTCAAACATGAAAGGAGTCTGGACTTCCTGGATGGAACTTCGGAGAGTCCCCAAGAATACTGTCACAAGTGTATTGGGGCCCCCTGACGTCACCGCAGCAACACAAAAGAGATCCGTGTACCCGAAATCATCTCAAGATGAGGCCCGATTGCGCTGCATTGTCTCCAGAGCCATCCCACATTCCCCATCAAACACGACAAGGGACTTAACTTCCTTTAGGCAACTCCAGAGATTCCCCGAAATCAACAACTAAAGTCTAGAAGAACACCTAGTTCAGCCCCGCAAATGGAGAAAAGCTAATTGTACTCCAAATCTTCTCAAGATGAGAGCGGAATCCTTGGAACCGTCTCAAGAGGAATGAAGACATTCCACAAGCACCTTAAGATGAGGCATCTCTCAGCAGTAGGTATGTGAGGGGAATCTAAGTTTGCTGCCTCAAGAAGAACGGACACCGAGGTGCCCTGACTCGAAATAAGGCCGGATTTCCCTGCAGTGACTTGAATGCAGGTTCGTCTTTCATCTCACAACATGAAGGGATGTTTGAATCCCCTGTGGAGACCCTAGAGAAAGCCCTAGTTCGCCGCCTCATCTGGCCGGGATGCCTCACATCCCTTTGACAATGCGCAAGGAACCCCGAGTTCAATGAGTTCAATGTTTCAAAAGGAGGCGATGCCTGAGTCTGCTTGAAGATTGACAGGAATTCCAATATCCCTGTGGCAATTGGAAAGGGAACCTGGGTCTCACGCCTCACATCTAGAGGCGTCCTAATGCCCTGCCAAGCGTCGAGGAGAATATCGAAGTGTCCCTAGCAACTAGACAAGAGTCCTGACGTCGATGAACAAACCCGAGATTTGAAGGCCACCCCCATCTTAACTCAAGAATATTCCCAAGGTTCCTGCTGCAACTCGAGAAAAATCATGAGACTTCTCCACGCAGTGAGAAGAGGCTCGATACCCATTCATCGATTTTAGAGTAATTTCGTGTTTTTCGTCAAAAAGAAAGGAGCCTTGACTTCCTTGATGGAATGCCAGAGAATCCCTAAGAAAAGGGACACAAGTATAGAGGGACCCAGCAACATGAAAGCATTCCGTGTACCCTCATATCATCTCGAGATGAGGCCTGAATCCCCTGCATTAGATCCAGAGCCATTCTGCCATCAACATCAAACACAAGTGGCTTGTATTTCCTTAATCAACTCCGGAGATAACCCGGGAACACCGTCCCAACTCTAGTGGAATACCACGTTTAGCACAGCAACTCGACGAATGCTCCGTGTACCACAAATCTAATCGAGAGTAGAGATGACTCCATGGGCTCGACTCACATGAATGCCAACTTTCTACAGCACCTCAAGACGAGGAGTTTCTCAGCTATAGGAATGTAAGAGAGATCCTGAGTGTGCTGCCCCAAGTGGAATGGACACCGAGATGCCCTGACTCGAAATAAGGCAGGATTTCCCTGCAGTGATTAGAATGCAGGATCGTCTTTCATTTCAAAAGGTGAAGGGATGTATGAATCCCCTGTGGGGACTTTAGAGAAAGAAGTAGTTCCCCGCCTCATCTCGACAGGA
>JAJLRB010000903.1:0-35460 GCA_020976825.1 Odocoileus hemionus | reverse complement strand
ACCCCCCCCTTCACACAAAGGGGCGCCCTAATCCCCTCCAAAATCGGGGGAAAATACGAGTGCCAAGAAACAGAAAGATCCTAATCGTGAACAAACCCTTTTAAAGGGGCACCCCTTTTAACTCGAGAATTTTCCCCATGTTTCTCTCAACTCAAAAAAAAACCATGAAATTTCTCACCTCTGAAAACGTTTCCATTCACATTAATAATTTTTTTTCCGTCAAAAAAAAACCCTTTGTTTCCTTAGGGATTCCCAAAATCCCTAAAACCCGGGACACAAGTAAAAGGGGACCCAGATCAAAACAGCAACATGAAAAATTCGTGACCTCTATCATCTCGAGATGGGGGCCTGAACCCCTGCATTAGATCCAACCCATTCTCCCATCAACACAAGCACAAGGGGTTGTCTTTCCTTAAAAAACCCCGGGGAAAAACCCCAAACAGGCACAACCCAGAAACACCAATTTAGCCACAAAAACGGGGAAAGTCCGATCCACAAATAACCCGAAGTAAATGACCCGGGGCTCCTCACATGAATCCAAATTTTTACAGCCCCTCAAGACGGGGACTTACTAAAAATAAAAACCGATGGTTTCCCCCCCAAAGGGGAAAGGGGACACCGAAACCATGCCCAAAATAACCGTTTTACCGCAGTTTTGAATCAAGGCTTTAATTTTCACAAAAAAGGGGAGTCTGAATCCCCCGGGGGAGTTTGAAGAAAAATAGTTCCCGCCTCATCTACGGGACCTCCATGCCTTGAAAATTCAAAAGAATTTGGGACTTCAATTTTTCAAAGAGACGATGCTCACCCCATTGAAAACTGACAGAACCCCAATTTCACTGTGACCTGAAAAAGAACCATTTTTCAACCCAAAATAAACGGGGGTCCCCTTCCCCCCAACCCTCAGGTATCCTATGTCCCCTTTAACGAGCATTGACTCCTAATCCAATTAAACAGGGGTTTTGAAGCCCATCCCGCCTAACCCAAATATACCCAGGTTCCCGCCGAAAAACAAAAAAAAAAACGAATTCCCTCTCACTGCCAGAAGGCCAGATTCCCCCAGTGCATGCATAAAATTTCCCTTTCCGCTTTCAAACAAGAAGGTGTCGCCTTCCTGGATGGAATTCGAAAGCCCCCAAGACACTGTCACAATTCTAAGGGGCCCAAAGGCACCGCAGCAACACAAAAGACCGGTCCCTAAAATCACTCAAGATGAGGCCTTTTTTGGTTTGCTTTGGGGTTCCAGACCATCCTTTTTCCCAAAAATAAGCAAGGCTTAACTTCCTTTGGGCCCCCTCCAGGAAATTTCCCAAATCAACAACCAAGTCTAAAAACACCAAATTCACCCCCAAATGAAAAAAGCTAATGTACACCAAATCCCTTTTGATAGACAAATCCCCGGCACCCCTAAAAGGGAAAAAACATTCCCAAGCAATTTAAATGAGGCATCCTTTAGCAGTATATTTATGGAACAAAATTGCGCCTCAAAAAGAAAGGGGCACCGAGGGGGCCCTGACACAAATAAAACCGGATTTCCCTGCAGGGCGGGAAGCAGGGTTTGCTTTATCCACAAAAAAGTGTCTCGAAACCCCCGTGGGGACCCCAGAATAGCCCTACTTAGCCGTTCATTGGACGGGGGGCCCCCAATGCCTTTGACAACGTGCCAAAAGGGAACCCCGATTCAATGAGCTCAAGTTTCAAAAAAGGCGATGCCCGGGAAACTGCTTTAAAAATTGACACAAATTTCCCAAAATCCCTGTGGCAACAAAGGGATACTGGGATCGGCCACTCCGAAGGGGTCCCCAATCCCCCCAAACGTCGAGGAAAATATCGAGGGGTCCAAAAACTAGCTAGAGTCCCGACATCGCTGAACAAACCCAATTTTTATTTCCCTCCCCCATCTTTAAACCGAAATATTCCCCAAGGGTTCCCGCTGGAATCGAAAAAAACCCGAGCTTCTCCACAGTGAAAGAGGGTCGATTCCCCCCTTAATTAGATAATTTCGTGTTCTTCAAAAAGAAAGGGCCATACTTCCTTGATGGAAATCCAGAGAATCCCAAGAAAAACACAAATAAGAGGGCCCAACTCACAACAGCAACATAAAACATTCCCTGACCCTTTTAAAATCGGGTGAGCCCAATCCCCGCATTGACCAGAGCATTTTGCCACAAAAAAACACATTGCTTTTTTTTTTTTTTTTTTTTTTTTTTTTTTTTTTTTTCCTTAAAAATTTTCCGGGAAAAAGGGAACCCGGGAACACCCCCAACCCCAGGGGAAACCCCAATTTAGCCCAGCAACTCGCCCAAAAGCCCCGTGTACCACAAATCAAATCGGGGAGAAAGAGATGACTCCAGTTTCAAATTTCACATAATTTGAACTTTCACAGCCCCTCAAGACGATTTTTTTCCCCAAAAGCTATAAATTTTAAAGGGGAGACCCTGATTTGTGTTTCCCCCAAAGGGTGGAATGGACCCCGAGATGCCCTGACTCGAAATAAGGCCGGATTTACCTGCAGTGTTTGGAAATGCAGGGTTTTTAAATTTCAAAGGTGAAGGGATGACGGGGAAAATTTCCCCTGTGGGGGATTTTTACGAAAGCGGAAGTTTCCCGCCTCACCCTGGGACAGGGGGCCCCTCACATGCCTTTAAAAATTCAAAAGGAACTTGAAGTTCAATGTTCCAAAGGAGACGATCCCAAACCCCCATTAAAAATGTAGGAATCCCAATCTCACTGTGGCCCCTTTAAAAAGGAGCCTGGGTCCCAAGACTCAATAAAGAGGGGCCCCCTTTTTCCCTCCCAATCCCCAGGAGAACCCCGGATGTTTTTTGGCAATGACACAAAATTCCTGCCAAAAGGGGAAAATCACGATTTTTGAAGTGAAATTTCCGTCCAACTGGGGAAAATTTAACCTCAGACCCCCAAACGAAAATTTCGGGGGAAAAACCAAGAAAATTTCCCTTTCCCGCTGCCAATGGGGCCTGTTTCCCCGGGGGCAGTGCATGCAGAGCAATTCGTTTTCCCCCTTTTCAAACAGGAAAGGAGTTGGATTTTCCTGGAGGGGGAAAACTTCGAGAGTCCCCAAAAAACCACTGTCAAAGTCTATGGGGCCCCTGATGTAAACCCCCGCAACACAAAAGTGATCCGTGAAATGAAATAAAAACCCAAGTTGGGGCCCCGATTGTACTGCATTTGCCCCAAAGACCCCTCCCACATTCCCCATAAACAAAAAGGGAACAAAATTCCTTTACCCCAACTCCGGGAAATTCCGAATTCAACAACCAATGTCTGGGAGGAAACCCCAAGTTCCCCAAACCCGAAAAGGGAAAGAAAACTAAGTGAAACTTCCAAATCATGTCAAGATGGGGGAAGGAAAAAACCCTGGCACCATCTCAGGAAAAATTTAAGACTTTCCCAAAGCCCCTTAAGTGGGGGCATCTCTTAGCCATGGTATGTGAGGGGGAATGTAAGTTTGCTGTCCCAAGAAAATGGACACAGAGGGCCCTGACACAAATAAGGCCCCGGTTTTTTTCAGTGACTTGAAGTGGGTTCGCCCTTTATCTCACAAGTAAAGGGGTTTTTCTAGTCCCCTGTGGAGACCCAAGGAATCCCCCTAGGGGTGCTGCCTCTCTGACAGGATGACCCCAACCCGTTTAAAAATGCAAAAGGGAACCCCAAATTTCAAGGGTTTCCAATTTTTCAAAAGGAGGCGATGGGAGTCTGCTTGAAGATTGACGGGAATTCCAAAAACCAGTGACAACTGGAAAAGGGAACCGGGGTCTCCCACCCCCCCTCAGAGGCGTCCCTAATGTCCGAAAACGCGGGGGAAAAATATAAAGGGTGTCCCATGAAACTAACAAGAGTCCTGACATCGCTAAACAAACCCGCTTTTTTGAAGGGCCATCCCCTTTCTTAACTAGGAATTTTCCCAAGGGTTTTTTGGGTAAAACTCGCAAAAAACCATGAAATTTCTAAAACGCTGTGAAAAAAGAGGCTCGATTTCCTTTCATCGTTTTGGAGAGTAATTTCGTTTTTTCTCTTCAAAAAAAAAAAGACCTTGATTTCCTTGATGGATTCCCAAAAAAAATTTCCTAAGAAGGGACCAATTATAGAGGGGACCCAGCAATGAAAGCATTCCGTGTACCCTCATTTCATCTCGAGATGAGGCCTTAATCCTGCATTAGATCCAGAGCCAGTTCTGCATCAAATCAAACAAATTGCCTTGTATTTCCCTTAATCAACTCGGAGGATTAACTCGGGAACACCGTCCCAACTTAGTGGAATACCACGTTAGCAAAGCAACTCGTCGAAGATTGTATACCAAAAATCTAATCGAGAGTAGAGATGACTCCATGGGCTCGTCTCACATGAATGCCAACTTTTTACAGCACCTCATACGACGAGGAGTTTCTCAGCTATAGCGAATGTAAGAGAGATCCTGAGTGTGCTTTGCCCCCAAGAGAAATGGACACCGTGATGCCCTGACTCGAAATGAAGGCAGGAATTCCCTGCAGTTGATTAGATATGCAGGTTCGTCTTTCATTTCAAACGTGTGAAGGGATGTATGATTTCCCTGTAGGGGACTTTAGAGAAGATGAAGTAGTTCCCCGCCTCATCTCGACAGGAGGCCCTCAACATGCCTTGAAAATTTCGGAAAGGCAACTTTGGAGTTCAATGCTTCCAAAGAGGACGATCGCCTGAAGCCCATTGAAAAACTGATAGGAATCACAATTATCAACTGTGGCACCTGGAAATGACACCTGAAGGTCCCAAGCCTCAAATATTGAGGTGGTCCCTTTTTGCCCTGCCAAATCGCATGGAGAATCCCGACGTGTTTCCTGGCAACGAGAAATGGACTTCCTGACATCAGGGATATAAAACACGAATTTTGAAGGGCCATCCACGTTCCAATCTCGAGATATAACCCACTGTTCTCCGACGCAAATCGTAGAAAATCAAAGGGACTGCCTCACTCTCGCTGCCAGATGGAGGCCTAATTCCCCTGCAGTGCATGCAGGGAGCAATTAAGTGTTCCCATTCTCAAACTTGAAAGGAGTCTGGGACTTCAATGGATGGAACTTAGGAAGTCCGTTAGAACTCACTGTCACAAGGTATATTAGGGGCCCTGTCGTCTCGCAGCGCAGCACAAAAACAGATCCGTGTACCCAAAAACCATCTCAGAAGATGAGGGCCCAATTGTAACTTCATTGTCTCCAGAGACAAATTCACACATTCCCCATCAAACAAGACAAGGGAACTTACCTTCCCTTTGGGACAATTCCAGAGATTTTCCCGAAACCAACAACCAAAGTCTAGAAGAACACCAAGTTTTCACCTCGCAAATGGAGATAAAGCTATGCTCGTACTCCAAATCCTCTCAAGATGTGAGGGGAAAATCCCTGGCGGCCATCTCAAGGGGAATGAGAGGACATCTCCACAAGCTCCTAAAGATGAGTTGAGGCACCTATCAGCAGTAGGTAATGTGAGGGGCCAATCTAAGTTTGCTGCCTAAAGAAGAACAGACTACCGAGGTGCCCTGACTCGAAATAAGGCCGGATTTCCCTGCAATGACTTGAATGCAGGTTCGTCTTTCATCTCACAAGATGAAGGGATGTTTGAATACCCTGTGGAGAACCTAGAGAAAGCCCTAGTTCGCCGCCTCATCTCGACTGAATGCCTCATATCCCTTTGACAATGCGCAAGGAACCCCGAGTTCAATGAATTCAATGTTGCAAAAGGAGGCGATGCCTGAGTCTGCTTGAAGTTTGACAGGAATTCCAATATCCCTGTTTCAACTGGAAGGGAACCTGGGTTTCATACCTCACCTCGAGAGGCGTCCCTAATACCTTACCAAGCGTCGAGGAGAATATCGAGGACTCCCAAGCAACTAGACAAGAGTCCTGACGTCGCTGAACAAACACGAGTTTTGAAGGGCCATCCCCACCTTAACTCGAGAATATTCCCAACGTTCCAGCTACAACTTGAGTAAAACCATGAAATTTTTCCACACTGTGAGAAGAGTCTCGATTCCCATTCATCGATTGGACAGTAATTTCGTTTTTCTCATAAAGAAGAATGGAGCCTTGACTGCCTTGATGGAACGCCTGAGAATCCCTAAGAACAGGGACACAAGTATAGAGGGACCCAGAAGTCACAACAGCAATATGAAAGTATTCCGTGTACCCTCATATCATCTCGAGATGAGGCCTGAATCCCCTGCATTAGATCCAGAGCTATTCTGCCGACAACATCAAACACAAGTGGCTTGTCTTTCCTTAATCATCTCTGGAGATAACACGGGAACACCGTCCCAACTCCAGAGGAACACCAAGTTTAGCACACAACTCGAGCAAAACTCCATGTACCAGAAATCACCTCGAGACTAGAGATGACTCCATGGGTTCGACTCACATGAATGCCAACTTTCTACAGCACCTCAAGACGAGGAGTTTCTGAGCTATAAGAATGTAAGAGAGATCCTGAGTTTGCTGCCCCAATTGAAATAGACACCGAGATGCCCTAACTCGAAATAAGGCCGGATTTACCTGCAGTGATTTGAATGCAGGATTGTCTTTCATTTCAAAAGGTGAAGGGATGTCTGAATCCCCTGTGGCGACTTTAGAGAAAGCAGTAGTTCCCCGCCTCATCTCGACTGGAGTCCTCACATGCCTTTGAAAATACGAAAGGAACTTGGAGATCAATGCTTCCAAAGGAGACGATGCCTGAATCCCATTGAAAAGTGATAAAAATCCCAATATCACTGTGGCACCTGAAAAAGGAACCTGGGTCCCAATTCTAAAATAAAGAGGGGTCCCTATTGCCCTGCAAACTTTCAAGGAGAATCCCGATGTGTCCCTGGCAACGAGACATGACTCCTGACATCACGGAATAAACACGAGTTTTGAAGATCCATCCACGTCCTAACTCGAGAATATACCCCAGGTTCGCGCCGCAACTCGAGAAAAACCACGAGACTTCCCCTTCGCTGCCAGATGTGGCCTGATTCCCCTGCAGTGCATGCAGAGCAATTCCGTGTTCCCCTTTCAAACATGAAAGGAGTCTGGACTTCCTGGATGGAACTTGGGAGAGTCCCCAAGAATACTGTCGCAAGTGTAATGGGGCCCTGACGTCACCGCAGTAACACAAAAGAGATCCGTGTACCCGAAATCATTTCAAGATGAGGCCCGATTGCGCTGCATTGTCTCCAGAGCCATTCCGCATTCCCCATCAAACACGACAAGGGACTTAACTTCCTTTAGGCAACTCCAGAGATTCCCCGAAATCAACAACTAAAGTCTAGAAGAACACCTAGTTCAGCCCCGCAAATGGAGAAAAGCTAATTGTACTCCAAATCTTCTCAAGATGAGAGCGGAATCCTTGGAACCGTCTCAAGAGGAATGAAGACATTCCACAAGCACCTTAAGATGAGGCATCTCTCAGCAGTAGGTATGTGAGGGGCAATCTAAGTTTGCTGCCTCAAGAAGAACGGACACCGAGGTGCCCTGACTCGAAATAAGGCCGGATTTCCCTGCAGTGACTTGAATGCAGGTTCGTCTTTCATCTCACAACGTGAAAGGATGTTTGAATCCCCTGTGGAGACCCTAGAGAAAGCCCTAGTTCGCCGCCTCATCTGGCCGGGATGCCTCACATCCCTTTGACAATGCGCAAGGAACCCCGAGTTCAATGAGTTCAATGTTTCAAAAGGAGGCGATGCCTGAGTCTGCTTGAAGATTGACAGGAATTCCAATATCCCTGTGGCAATTGGAAAGGGAACCTGGGTCTCACGCCTCACATCTAGAGGCGTCCTAATGCCCTGCCAAGCGTCGAGGAGCATATCGAAGTGTTCCTAGCAACTAGACAAATTCCTGACGTCAATGAACAACCCCGAGATTTTAAGGCCACCCCCATCTTAACTCAAGAATATTCCCAAGGTTCTTGCTGCAACTCGAGAAAAATCATGAGACTTCTCCACGCAGTGAGAAGAGGCTCGATACCCATTCATCGATTCTAGAGTAATTTCGTGTTTTTCATCAAAAAGAAAGGAGCCTTGACTTCCTTGATGGAGCGCCAGAGAATCGCTAAGAAAAGGGACACAAGTATAGAGGGACCCAGCAACATGAAAGCATTCCGTGTACCCTCATATCATCTCGAGATGAGGCCTGAATCCCCTGCATTAGATCCAGAGCCATTCTGCCATCAACATCAAACACAAGTGGCTTGTATTTCCTTAATCAACTCCGGAGATAACCCGGGAACACCGTCCCAACTCTAGTGGAATACCACATTTAGCGCAGCAACTCAACGAATGCTCGGTGTACCACAAATCTAATCGAGAGTAGAGATGACTCCATGGGCTCGACTCACATGAATGCCAACTTTCTACAGCACCTCAAGACGAGGAGTTTCTCAGCTATAGGAATGTAAGAGAGATCCTGAGTGTGCTGCCCCAACAGAAATGGACACCGAGTTGCCCTGACTCGAAATAAGGCCGGATTTCCCTGCAATGACTTGAATGCAGGTTCGTCTTTCATCTCACAAGATGGAGGGATGACTGAATACCCTGTGGAGAACCTAGAGAAAGCCCTAGTTCGCCGCCTCATCTCGACTGAATGCCTCACATCCCTTTGACAATGCGCAAGGAACCCCGAGTTCAATGAATTCAATGTTTCAAAAGGAGGCGATGCCTGAGTCTGCTTGAAGTTTGACAGGAATTCCAATATCCCTGTTTCAACTGGAAGGGAACCTGGGTTTCACACCTCACCTCGAGAGGCGTCCCTAATACCTTACCAAGCGTCGAGGAGAATATCGAGGACTCCCAAGCAACTAGACAAGAGTCCTGACGTCGCTGAACAAACACGAGTTTTGAAGGGCCATCCCCACCTTAACTCGAGAATATTCCCAACGTTCCAGCTACAACTCGAGAAAAACCATGAAATTTTCCACACTGTGAGAAGAGTCTCGATTCCCATTCATCGATTGGAGAGTAATTTCGTTGTTTCTCATAAAGAAGAAAGGAGCCTTGACTTCCTTGATGGAACGCCAGAGAATCCCTAAGAACAGGGACACAAGTATAGAGGGACCCAGAATCACAACAGCAACATGAAAGTATTCCGTGTACCCTCATATCATCTCGAGATGAGGCCTGAATCCCCTGCATTAGATCCAGAGCCATTCTGCCGATCAACATCAAACACAAGTGGCTTGTCTTTCCTTAATCATCTCTGGAGATAACACGGGAACACCGTCCCAACTCCAGAGAACACCAGTTTAGCACACAACTCGAGAAAACTCCATGTACCACAAATCACCTCGAGAGTTGAGATGACTCCATGGTTCGACTCACATGAATGCCAACTTTCTACAGCACCTCAAGACGAGGAGTTTCTCGGCTATAGGAATGTAAGAGAGATCCTGAGTTTGCTGCCCCAATTGTGGAATAGGACACCGAGATGCCCTGACTCGAAATAAGGCCGGATTTACCTGCAGTGATTTGAATGCAGGATCGTCTTTCATTTCACAAGGTGAAGGGATGTCTGAATCCCCTGTGGAGACTTTAGAGAAAGCAGTAGTTCCCCGCCTCATCTCGACTGGAGGCCTCACATGCCTTTGAAAATACGAAAGGAACTTGGAGTTCAATGCTTCCAAAGGAGACGATGCCTGAATCCCATTGAAAACTGATAAAAATCCCAATATCACTGTGGCACCTGGAAAAGGAACCTGGGTCCCAAGACTCAAATAAAGAGGGGTCCCTATTGCCCTGCAAAATCGCAAGGAGAATCCCGATGTGTCCCTGGCAACGAGACATGACTCCTGACATCACGGGGAATAAACACGAGTTTTGAAGGGCCATCCACGTCCTAACTCGAGAATATACCCCATGTTCCCGCCGCAACTCGAGAAAAACCACGGACTTCCCCTTCGCTGCCAGATGAGGCCTGATTCCCCTGCAGTGCATGCAGAGCAATTCCGTGTTCCCCTTTCAAACATGAAAGGAGTCTGGACTTCCTGGATGAAACTTCGGAGAGTCCCCAAGAACACTGTCACAAGTCTATAGGGGCCCTGTCCTCACCGCAGGAACACAAAAGAGATCCGTGTACCCGAAATCATCTCAAGATGAGGCCCGATTGCGCTGCATTGTCTCCAGAGCCATTCCGCATTCCCCATCAAACACGACAAGGGACTTACCTTCCTTTAGGCAAATTCCAGATTTCCCGAAACCAACAACCAAAGTCTAGAAGACACCAAGTTCAGCCCCGCAAATGGAGAAAAACTAAGTGTACTCCAAATCCTCTCTCAGATGAGAGCGGAATCCCTGGCACCGTCTCAAGAGGAATGAAGACATTCCACAAGCACCTTAAGATGAGGCATCTCTCAGCAGTAGGTATGTGAGGGGGAATCTAAGTTTGCTGCCTCAAGAAGAACGGACACCGAGGTGCCCTGACTCGAAATAAGGCCGGATTTCCCTGCAGTGACTTGAATGCAGGTTCGTCTTTCATCTCACAACGTGAAGGGATGTCTGAATCCCCTGTGGAGACCCTAGAGAAAGCCCTAGTTCGCCGCCTCATCTGGACTGGGATGCCTCACATCCCTTTGACAATGCGCAAGGAACCCCGAGTTCAATGAATTCAATGTTTCAAAAGGAGGCGATGCCTGAGTCTGCTTGAAGTTTGACAGGAATTCCAATATCCCTGTGGCAACTGGAAAGGGAACCTGGGTCTCACGCCTCACCTCGAGAGGCGTCCTAATACCCTGCCAAGCGTCGAGGAGAATATCGAGGTGTTCCCAAGCAACTAGACAAGAGTGTCCTGACGTCGCTGAACAAACCCGAGTTTTGAAGGGCCATCCCCACCTTAACTCGAGAATATTCCCAAGGTTCCAGCTATAACTTGAGAAAAACCATGAAATTTCTCCACACTTTGAGAAGAGGCTCGATTCCCATTCATCGATTGGAGAGTAATTTCGTGTTTTTCATAAAGAAGAAAGGAGCCTTGACTTCCTTGATGGAACGCCTGAGAATCCCTAAGAACAGGGACACAAGTATAGAGGGACCCAGAAGTCACAACAGCAACATGAAAGTATTCCGTGTACCCTCATATCATCTCGAGATGAGGTCTGAATCCCCTGCATTAGATCCAGAGCTATTCTGCCGACAACATCAAACACAAGTGGCTTGTCTTTCCTTAATCATCTCTGGAGATAACACGGGAACACCGTCCCAACTCCAGAGAAACACCAAGTTTAGCACACAACTCGAGGAAAGCTCCATGTACCACAAATCACCTCGAGAGTAGAGATGACTCCATGGGTTCGACTCACATGAATGCCAACTTTCTACAGCACCTCAAGACGAGGAGTTTCTGAGCTATAGGAATGTAAGAGAGATCCTGAGTTTGCTGCCTCAATTGGAATAGACACCGAGATGCCCTGACTCGAAATAAGGCCGGATTTACCTGCAGTGATTTGAATGCAGGATCGTCTTTCATTTCACAAGGTGAAGGGATGTCTGAATCCCCTGTGGAGACTTTAGAGAAAGCAGTAGTTCCCCGCCCATCTCGACTGAGGCCTCACATGCCTTTGAAAATTCGAAAGGAACTTGGAGTTCAATGCTTCCAAAGGAGACGATGCCTGAATCCCATTGAAAACTGATAGGAATCCCAATATCACTGTGGCACCTGGAAAAAGAACCTGGGTCCCAAGTCTCAAATAAAAAGAGGGGTCCCTATTGCCCTGCAAACCCTCGCAAGGAGAATCCCGATGTGTTCCCTGGCAACGAGAGACATGACTCTGACATCACGGAAAAACACGAGTTTTGAAGAGCCATCCACGTCCTAACTCGAGAATACACCCCCAGTTCCCCGCCGCAACTCGAGAAAAACCACGAGACTTCCTCCTCGCTGCCAGATGAGGCCTGATTCCCCTGCAGTGCATGCAGAGCAATTTCGTGTTCCCCTTTCAAACATGAAAGGAGTCTGGACTTCCTGGATGGAACTTCGGAGAGTCCCCAAGAACACTGTCACAAGTCTATAGGGGCCCTGACGTCACCACAGCAACACAAAAGAGATTCGTGTACCCGAAATCATCTCAAGATGAGGCCCGATTGCGCTGCATTGCTCTCAGAGCCATCCCACATTCCCCATCAAACACCACAAGGGACTTAACTTCCTTTAGGCAACTCCAGAGATTCCCCGAAATCAACAACCAAAAGTCTAGAGGAACACCAAGTTCAGCCCCGCAAATGGAGAAAAGCTAATTGTACTCAAAATCTTCTCAAGATGAGAGTGGAATCCTTGGCAACCGTCTCAAGAGGAATGAAGACATTCCACAAGCACTTTTAAGATGAGGCATCTCTCAGCAGTAGGTATGTGAGGGGGAATCTAAGTTTGCTGCCCAAGAAAAACGGACACCGAGGTGCCCTGACTCGAAATAAGGCCGGATTTCCCTGCAGTGACTTGAATGCAGGTTCGTCTTTCATCTCACAAGATGAAGGGATGTCTGAATCCCCTGTGGAGACCTAGAGAAAGCCTAGTTCGCCCGCCTCATCTGGACTGGATGCCTCACATCCCTTTGACAATGCGCAAGGAACCCCGAGTTCAATGAGTTCAATGTTTCAAAAGGAGAGGCGATGCCTGAGTCTGCTTGAAAGATTGACAGGAATTCCAATATCCCTGTGGCAACTGGAAAGGGAACCTGGGTCTCATGCCTCACATCGAGAGGGCGTCCTAATGCCCTGCCAAACGTCGAGGAGAATATCGAGTGTCCCTAGCAACTAGACAAGAGTCCTGACATCGCTGAACAAACCCGAGTTTTGAAGGCCATCCCCATCTTAACTCGAGAATATTCCCAAGGTTCCTGCTGCAACTCGAGAAAAACCATGAGACTTCTCCACGCTGAGAAGAGGCTCGATTCCCATTCATCGATTGGAGCGTAATTTCGTGTTTCTCGTCAAAAAGAAAGGAGCCTTGACTTCCTTGATGGAACACCAGAGAATCCCTAAGAAAAGGGACACAAGTATAGAGGGACCCAGAATTCACAACAGCAACATGAAAGCATTCCGTGTACCCTCATATCATCTCGAGATGAGGCCTGAATCCCCTGCATTAGATCCAGAGCCATTCTGCCATCAACATCAAAACACAAGTGGCTTGTCTTTCCTTAATCAACTCCGGAGATAACCCGGGAACACCGTCCCAACTCTAGAGAAACACCAAGTTTAGCACAGCAACTCGACGAAAAGCTACGTGTACCAAAATCTAATCGAGAGTAGAGATGACTCCATGGGCTCGACTCACATGAATGCCAACTTTCTACAGCACCTCAAGACGAGGAGTTTCTCAGCTATAGGAATGTAAGAGAGATCCTGAGTGTGCTGCCCTAAGTGAATGGACACCGAGATGCCCTGACTCGAAATAAGGCCGGATTTCCCTGCAGTGATTTGAATGCAGGATCGTCTTTCATTTCAAAAGGTGAAGGATGTCTGAATCCCCTGTGGAGACTTTAGAGAAAGCAGTAGTTCCCCGCCTCATCTCGACAGAGGCCTCACATGCCTTTGAAAATTCGAAAGGAACTTGGAGTTCAATGCTTCCAAAGGAGACGATGCCTGAATCCCATTGAAAACTGATAGGAATCCCAATATCACTGTGGCACCTGGAAAAGGAACCTGGGTCCCAAGACTCAAATAATGAGGGGTCCCTATTGCCCTGCCAAATCGCAAGGAGAATCCCGATGTGTTCCTGGCAACGAGACATGACTCCTGACATCAGGGATAAACACGAATTTTGAAGGGCCATCCACGTCCTAACTCGAGAATACACCCCATGTTCCCGCCGCAACTCGAGAAAAACCACGAGACTTCCTCCTGGCTGCCAGATGAGGCCTAATTCCCCTGCAGTGCATGCAGAGCAATTCCGTGTTCCCCTTTCAAACATGAAAGGAGTCTGGACTTCCTGGATGGAACTTCGGAGAGTCCCCAAGAACACTGTCACAAGTCTATAGGGGCCCTGTCGTCACAGCAGCAACACAAAAGAGATCCGTGTACCCAAAATCATCTCAAGATGAGGCCCGATTGACTGCATTGTCTCCAGAGCCATCCCACATTCCCCATCAAACACGACAATGGACTTACCTTCCTTTGGGAAATTCCAGAGATTCCCCGAAACCAACAACCAAAGTCTAGAAGAACACCAAGTTCAGCCCCGCAAATGGAGAAAAGCTAAGTGTACTCAAAATCCTCTCAAGATGAGAGCGGAATCCCTGGCACCGTCTCAAGAGGAATGAAGACATTCCACAAGCACCTTAAGATGAGGCATCTCTCAGCAGTAGGATGTGTGAGGGGAATCTAAGTTTGCTGCCTCAAGAAGAACGGACACCGAGGTGCCCTGACTCGAAATAAGGCCGGATTTCCCTGCAATGACTTGAATGCAGGTTCGTCTTTCATCTCACAAGATGAAGGGATGACTGAATACCCTGTGGAGAACCTAGAGAAAGCCCTAGTTCGCCGCCTCATCTCGACTGGATGCCTCACATCCCTTTGACAATGCGCAAGGAACCCCGAGTTCAATGAATTCAATGTTTCAAAAGGAGGCGATGCCTGAGTCTGCTTGAAGTTTGACAGGAATTCCAATATCCCTGTTTCAACTGGAAAGGGAACCTGGGTCTCACACCTCACCTCGAGAGGCGTCCCTAATACCTTACCAAGCGTCGAGGAGAATATCGAGGACTCCCAAGCAACTAGACAAGAGTCCTGACGTCGCTGAACAAACACGAGTTTTGAAGGGCCATCCCCACCTTAACTCGAGAATATTCCCAACGTTCCAGCTACAACTTGAAAAAAACCATGAAATTTCTCCACACTGTGAGAAGAGTCTCGATTCCCATTCATCGATTGGAGAGTAATTTCGTGTTTCTCATAAAGAAGAAAGGAGCCTTGACTTCCTTGATGGAACGCCTGAGAATCCCTAAGAACAGGGACACAAGTATAGAGGGACCCAGAAGTCACAACAGCAACATGAAAGTATTCCGTGAACCCTCATATCATCTCGAGATGAGGCCTGAATCCCCTGCATTAGATCCAGAGCTATTCTGCCGACAACATCAAACACAAGTGGCTTGTCTTTCCTTAATCATCTCTGGAGATAACACGGGAACACCGTCCCAACTCCAGAGGAACACCAAGTTTAGCACACAACTCGAGCAAAGCTCCATGTACCAGAAATCACCTCGAGAGTAGAGATGATGACTCCATGGGTTCGACTCACATGAATGCCAACTTTCTACAGCACCTCAAGACGAGGAGTTTTCTGAGCTATAGGAATGTAAGAGAGATCCTGAGTTTGCTGCCCCAATTGGAATAGACACCGAGATGCCCTGACTCGAAATAAGGCCGGATTTACCTGCAGTGATTTGAATGCAGGATCGTCTTTCATTTCACAAGGTGAAGGGATGTCTGAATCCCCTGTGGCGACTTTAGAGAAAGCAGTAGTTCCCCGCCTCATCTCGACTGGAGGCCTCACATGCCTTTGAAAATACGAAAGGAACTTGGAGTTCAATGCTTCCAAAGGAGACGATGCCTGAATCCCATTGAAAACTGATAAAAATCCCAATATCACTGTGGCACCTGGAAAAGGAACCTGGGTCCCAATTCTAAAATAAAGAGGGGTCCCTATTGCCCTGCAAACCCTCAAGGAGAATCCCGATGTGTCCCTGGCAACGAGACATGACTCCTGACATCACGGAATAAACACGAGTTTTGAAGATCCATCCACGTCCTAACTCGAGAATATACCCCAGGTTCCCGCCGCAACTCGAGAAAAACCACGAGACTTCCCCTTCGCTGCCAGATGTGGCCTGATTCCCCTGCAGTGCATGCAGAGCAATTCCGTGTTCCCCTTTCAAACATGAAAGGAGTCTGGACTTCCTGGATGGAACTTCGGAGAGTCCCCAAGAATACTGTCACAAGTGTATTGGGGCCCTGACGTCACCGCAGCAACACAAAAGAGATCCGTGTACCCGAAATCATCTCAAGATGAGGCCCGATTGCGCTGCATTGTCTCCAGAGCCATCCCACATTCCCCATCAAACACGACAAGGGACTTAACTTCCTTTAGGCAACTCCAGATTTTCCCCGAAATCAACAACTAAAGTCTAGAAGAACACCTAGTTCAGCCCCGCAAATGGAGAAAAGCTAATTGTACTCCAAATCTTCTCAAGATGAGAGCGGAATCCTTGGAACCGTCTCAAGAGGAATGAAGACATTCCACAAGCACCTTAAGATGAGGCATCTCTCAGCAGTAGGTATGTGAGGGGGAATCTAAGTTTGCTGCCTCAAGAAGAACGGACACCGAGGTGCCCTGACTCGAAATAAGGCCGGATTTCCCTGCAGTGACTTGAATGCAGGTTCGTCTTTCATCTCACAACATGAAGGGATGTTGAATCCCCTGTGGAGACCCTAGAGAAAGCCCTAGTTCGCCGCCTCATCTGGCCGGGATGCCTCACATCCCTTTGACAATGCGCAAGGAACCCCGAGTTCAATGAGTTCAATGTTTCAAAAGGAGGCGATGCCTGAGTCTGCTTGAAGATTGACAGGAATTCCAATATCCCTGTGGCAATTGGAAAGGGAACCTGGGTCTCACGCCTCACATCTAGAGGCGTCCTAATGCCCTGCCAAGCGTCGAGGAGAATATCGAAGTGTCCCTAGCAACTAGACAAGAGTCCTGACGTCGATGAACAAACCCGAGATTTGAAGGCCACCCCCATCTTAACTCAAGAATATTCCCAAGGTTCCTGCTGCAACTCGAGAAAAATCATGAGACTTCTCCACGCAGTGAGAAGAGGCTCGATACCCATTCATCGATTTTAGAGTAATTTCGTGTTTTTCGTCAAAAAGAAAGGAGCCTTGACTTCCTTGATGGAATGCCAGAGAATCCCAAGAAAAGGGACACAAGTATAGAGGGACCCAGCAACATGAAAGCATTCCGTGTACCCTCATATCATCTCGAGATGAGGCCTGAATCCCCTGCATTAGATCCAGAGCCATTCTGCCATCAACATCAAACACAAGTGGCTTGTATTTCCTTAATCAACTCCGGAGATAACCCGGGAACACCGTCCCAACTCTAGTGGAATACCACGTTTAGCACAGCAACTCGACGAATGCTCCGTGTACCACAAATCTAATCGAGAGTAGAGATGACTCCATGGGCTCGACTCACACATGAATGCCAACTTTCTACAGCACCTCAAGACGAGGAGTTTCTCAGCTATAGGAATGTAAGAGAGATCCTGAGTGTGCTGCCCCAACAGAAATGGACACCGAGGTGCCCTGACTCGAAATAAGGCCGGATTTCCCTGCAATGACTTGAATGCAGGTTCGTCTTTCATCTCACAAGATGAAGGGATGACTGAATACCCTGTGGAGAACCTAGAGAAAGCCCTAGTTCGCCGCCTCATCTCGACTGAATGCCTCACATCCCTTTGACAATGCGCAAGGAACCCCGAGTTCAATGAATTCAATGTTTCAAAAGGAGGCGATGCCTGAGTCTGCTTGAAGTTTGACAGGAATTCCAATATCCCTGTTTCAACTGGAAGGGAACCTGGGTTTCACACCTCACCTCGAGAGGCGTCCCTAATACCTTACCAAGCGTCGAGGAGAATATCGAGGACTCCCAAGCAACTAGACAAGAGTCCTGACGTCGCTGAACAAACACGAGTTTTGAAGGGCCATCCCCACCTTAACTCGAGAATATTCCCAACGTTCCAGCTACAACTTGAGAAAAACCATGAAATTTCTCCACACTGTGAGAAGAGTCTCGATTCCCATTCATCGATTGGAGAGTAATTTCGTGTTTCTCATAAAGAAGAAAGGAGCCTTGACTTCCTTGATGGAACGCCTGAGAATCCCTAAGAACAGGGACACAGTATAGAGGGACCCAGAAGTCACAACAGCAACATGAAAGTATTCCGTGAACCCTCATATCATCTCGAGATGAGGCCTGAATCCCCTGCATTAGATCCAGAGCTATTCTGCCGACAACATCAAACACAAGTGGCTTGTCTTTCCTTAATCATCTCTGGAGATAACACGGGAACACCGTCCCAACTCCAGAGGAACACCAAGTTTAGCACACAACTCGAGCAAAGCTCCATGTACCAGAAATCACCTCGAGAGTAGAGATGACTCCATGGGTTCGACTCACATGAATGCCAACTTTCTACAGCACCTCAAGACGAGGAGTTTCTGAGCTATAGGAATGTAAGAGAGATCCTGAGTTTGCTGCCCCAATTGGAATAGACACCGAGATGCCCTGACTCGAAATAAGGCCGGATTTACCTGCAGTGATTTGAATGCAGGATTGTCTTTCATTTCACAAGGTGAAGGGATGTCTGAATCCCCTGTGGCGACTTTAGAGAAAAGCAGTAGTTCCCCGCCTCATCTCGACTGGAGGCCTCACATGCCTTTGAAAATACGAAAAGGAACTTGGAGTTCAATGCTTCCAAAGGAGACGATGCCTGAATCCCATTGAAAACTGATAAAAATCCCAATATCACTGTGGCACCTGGAAAAGGAACCTGGGTCCCAATTCTAAAATAAAGAGGGGTCCCTATTGCCCTGCAAACCCTCAAGGAGAATCCCGATGTGTCCCTGGCAACGAGACATGACTCCTGACATCACGGAATAAACACGAGTTTTGAAGATCCATCCACGTCCTAACTCGAGAATATACCCCAGGTTCCCGCCGCAACTCGAGAAAAACCACGAGACTTCCCCCTCGCTGCCAGATGAGGCCTGATTCCCCTGCAGTGCATGCAGAGCAATTCCGTGTTCCCCTTTCAAACATGAAAGGAGTCTGGACTTCCTGGATGGAACTTCGGAGAGTCCCCAAGAACACTGTCACAAGTCTATAGGGGCCCTGGGTCGTCACCGCAGCAACACGAAAAGAGATCCGTGTACCCGAAATCATCTCAAGATGAGGCCCGATTGCGCTGCATTGTCTTTCAGAGCCATGCCACATTCCCCATCAAACAAGACAAGGGACTTAACTTCCTTTAGGCAACTCCAGAGATTCCCCGAAATCAACAACCAAAGTCTAGAAGAACACCAAGTTCAGCCCCGCAAATGGAGAAAAGCTAAGTGTACTCCAAATCATCTCAAGATGAGAGCGGAATCCCTGGCACCGTCTCAAGAGGAATGAAGACATTCCACAAGCACCTTAAGATGAGGCATCTCTCAGCAGTAGGTATGTGAGGGGGAATCTAAGTTTGCTGCCTCAAGAAGAACGGACACCGAGGTGCCCTGACTCGAAATAAGGCCGGATTTCCCTGCAGTGACTTGAATGCAGGTTCGTCTTTCATCTCACAAGATGAAGGGATGTCTGAATCCCCTGTGGAGACCCTAGAGAAAGCCCTAGTTCGCCGCCTCATCTGGCCGGGATGCCTCACATCCTTTGACAATGCGCAAGGAACCCCGAGTTCAATGAGTCAATGTTTCAAAAGGAGGCGATGCCTGAGTCTGCTTGAAGATTGACAGGAATTCCAATATCCCTGTGGCAATGGAAAGGGAACCTGGGTCTCACGCCTCACATCGAGAGGCGTCCCTAATGCCCTGCCAAGCGTCGAGGAGAATATCGAGGTGTCCCAAGCAACTAGACAAGAGTCCTGACGTCGCTGAACAAACCCGAGTTTTGAAGGGCCATCCCCATCTTAACTCGAGAATATTCCCAAGGTTCCTGCTGCAACTCGAGAAAAAACATGAGACTTCTCCACGCAGTGAGAAGAGGCTCGATTCCCATTCATCGATTGGAGAGTAATTTCGTGTTTTTCGTCAAAAAGAAAGGAGCCTTGACTTCCTTGATGGAACCCCAGAGAATCCCTAAGAACAGGGACACAAGTATAGAGGGACCCAGACGTCACAACGGCAACATGAAAGCATTCCGTGTACCCTCATATCATCTCGAGATGAGGCCTGAATCCCCTGCATTAGATCCAGAGCCATTCTGCCATCAACATCAAACACAAGTGGCTTGTCTTTCCTTAATCAACTCCGGAGATAACCCGGGAACACCGTCCCAACTCTAGAGGAATACCACGTTTAGCACAGCAACTCGACGAAAGCTCCGTGTACCACAAATCTAATCGAGAGTAGAGATGACTCCATGGGCTCGACTCACATGAATGCCAACTTTCTACAGCACCTCAAGACGAGGAGTTTCTCAGCTATAGGAATGTAAGAGAGATCCTGAGTGTGCTGCCCAAGTGGAATGGACACCGAGATGCCCTGACTCGAAATAAGGCCGGATTTCCCTGCAGTGATTTGAATGCAGGATCGTCTTTCATTTCACAAGGTGAAGGGATGTCTGAATCCCCTGTGGAGACTTTAGAGAAAGCAGTAGTTCCCCGCCTCATCTCTCACAGGAGGCCTCACATGCCTTTGAAAATTCGAAAGGAACTTGGAGTTCAATGCTTCCAAAGAGACGATGCCTGAATCCCATTGAAAACTGATAGGAATCCCAATATCACTGTGGCACCTGGAAAATTAACCAGTGTCCCAAGTCTCAAATAAAGAGGGGTCCCTATTGCCCTGCCAACCTCAAGGAGAATCCCGATGTGTCCCTGGCAACGAGACATGACTCCTGACATCACGGAATAAACACGAGTTTTGAAGGGCCATCCTCGTCCTAACTCGAGAATATACCCCAGGTTCCCGCCGCAACACGAGCAAAACCACGAGACTTCCCCCCTCGCTGCCAGATGAGGCCAGATTCCCCTGCAGTGTATGCAAAGCAATTCCGTGTTCCCCTTTCAAACAAGAAAGGAGTCTGCACTTCCTGGATGTAACTTCAGAGAGTCCCCAAGAACACTGTCACAAGTCTATAGGGGGACCCTGACGTCACCGAAGCAACAACAAAATTGATCCGTGTACACTAAATCAACTCAAGATCAGGCCCAATTGCGCTGCATTTGCTCCAGAGCCATCCCACATTCCCCATCAAACACGACAAGGGACTTAACTTCCTTTAGGCAACTCCAGAGATTCCCTGAATTCAACAACCAAAGTCTAGAGAAACACCAAGTTCAGCACCGCAAATGGAGAAAAGCTAAGTGTACTCCAAATCATCTCAAGATGAGAGCGGAATCCCTGGCACCGTCTCAAGTAGAATGAAAACATTCCACAAGCACCTTAAGATGTGGCATCTCTCAGCCGTAGGTATGTGAGGGGGAATCTAAGTTTGCTGCCCAATTGAAAAACGGACACAGAGGTGCCCTGACACAAAATAAGGCCGGATTTCCTTTCAGTGACTTGAATGCAGGTTCGTCTTTCATCTCACAAGATGAAGGGATGTCTGAATCCCCTGTGGAGACCCTAGAGAAAGCCCTAGTTCGCCGCCTCATCTGGACGGGATGCCTCACATACCTTTGACAATGTGCAAGGAACACCGAGTTCAATGAGTTCAATGTTTCAAAACGAGGCGATGCCTGAATCTGCTTGAAGATTGACAGGAATTCCAATATCCCTGTGGCAACTGGAAAGGGAACCTGGGTCTCACGCCACATCTTGAGAGGCGTCCCTTATGCCCTGCCAAGCTTCGAGGAGAATATCGAAGTGCTCCTAGCAACTAGAGAAGAGTCCTGACGTCGATGAACAAACCCGTGATTTGAAGGCCATCCCCATCTTAACTCAAGAATATTCCCAAGGTTCCTGCTGCAACTCTAGAAAAATCATGAGACTTCTCCACGCTGTGAGAAGAGGCTCGATTCCCCATTCATCGATTTTAGAGTAATTTCGTGTTTTTCGTCGTCAAAAAGAAAGGAGCCTTGACTTCCTTGATGGAACGCCAGCGAATCCCTAAGAAAATGGACACAATTATAGAGGGACCCAGCAACATGAAAGCATTCCGTGTACCCTCATATCATCTCGAGATGAGGCCTGAATCCCCTGCATTAGATCCAGAGCCATTCTACCATCAACATGAAACACAAGTGGCTTGTCTTTTCTTAAACAACTCCGGAGATAACCCGGGAACAACGTCCCAACTCTAGTGGAACACCACGTTTAGCACAGCAACTCGACCAAAGCTCCGTGTACCTCAAATCTAATCGAGAGTAGAGATGACTCCATGGGCTCGACTCACATGAATGCCAACTTTCTACAGCACCTCAAGACGAGGAGTTTCTCAGCTATAGGAATGTAAGAGAGATCCTGAGTGTGCTGCCCCAAGCAGAATGGACACCGAGATGCCTGACTCGAAATAAGGCAGGATTTCCCTGCAGTGATTAGAATGCAGGATCGTCTTTCATTTCAAAAGGTGAAGGGATGTATGAATCCCCTGTGGGGACTTTAGAGAAAGCAGTAGTTCCCCGCCTCATCTCGACAGGAGGCCTCACATGCCTTTGAAAATTCGAAAGGAACTTGGAGTTCAATGCTTCCAAAGGAGACGATGCCTGAATCCCATTGAAAACTGATAGGAATCCCAATATCACTGTGGCACCTGGAAATGGAACCTGGGTCCCAAGACTCAAATAATGAGGGGTCCCTATTGCCCTGCCAAATCGCAAGGAGAATCCCGATGTGTTCCTGGCAACGAGACATGACTTCTGACATCAGGGATAAACACGAATTTTGAAGGGCCATTCACGTCCTAACTCGAGAATACATCCCATGTTCCCGCCGCAACTCGAGAAAAACCACGAGACTTCCTCCTCGCTGCCAGATGAGGCCTAATTCCCCTGCAGTGCATGCAGAGCAATTTCCTGTTCCCCTTTCAAACATGAAAGAAGTCTGGACTTCCTGGATGGAACTTCGGAGAATCCCCAAGAACATTGTCACAAGTCTATAGGAGCCGTGACGTCACCACAGCAACACAAAAGAGATTCGTGTACCCGAAATCATCTCAAGATGAGGCCCGATTGCGCTGCATTTGCTGTAGAGCCATCCCACATTCCCCATCAAACATGACAAGGGACTTAACTTCCTTTAGGCAACTCCAGAGATTCCCCGAATTCAACAACCAAAGTTTAGAGGAACACCAAGTTCATCCCCGCAAATGGAGAAAATCTAATTGTACTCAAAATCATCTCAAGATGAGAGCGGAATCCCTGGCACCGTCTCAAGAAGAATGAAGACATTCCACAAGCACCTTAAGATGCGGCATCTCTCATCCGTAGGTACGTGAGGGGGAATCTAAGTTTGCTGTCCCAAGAAGAACGGACACAGAGGTGCCCTGACACAAAATAAGGCCGGATTTCCTTCAGTGACTTGAATGCAGGTTCGTCTTTCATCTCACAAGATGAAGGGATATCTGAATCCCCTGTGGAGACGCTAGAGGAAGCTCTAGTTCGCCGCCTCACATCTCGACTGGATGCCTCACATTCCTTTGACAATGCGCAAGGAACCCGAGTTCAATGAGTTCAATGTTTCAAAAGGAGGCGATGCCTGAGTCTGCTTGAAGATTGACAGGAATTCCAATATCCATGTGACAACTGGAAATGGAACCTGGGTTTCACGCCTCACCTCGAGAGGCGTCCCTAATGCCCTGCCAAACGTCGATGAGAATATCGAGGTGTCCCAAGCAACTAGACAAGAGTCCTGACATCGCTGAACAAACCCGAGTTTTGAAGGGCCATCCCCATCTTTACTCGAGAATATTCCCAAGGTTCCTGTTGCAACTCGAGAAAAACCATGAAACTTTCTCCACGCTGAGAAGAGGCTCGATTCCCATTCATCGATTGGAGCGTAATTTCGTGTTTCTCGTCAAAAAGAAAGGAGCCTTGATTTCCTTGATGGAACACCAGAAAATCCCTAAGAAACGGGACACATGTATAGAGGGACCCAGAATTCACAACAGCAACATGAATGCATTCCGTGTACACTCATATCGTCTTGAGATGAGGCCTGAATCCCCTGCATTAGATCCAGAGCCATTCTGCCATCAACATCAAACACAAGTGACTTGTCTTTCCTAATCAACTCTGGAGATAACACGGGAACACCGTCCCAACTCCAGAGAAACACCAAGATTAGCACACAGCACGAGAAAACTACATGAACAACAAATCACTTCGAGAGTTGAGATGACTCCATGCGTTCGACTCACATGAATGCCTACTTTCTACAGCATCTCAAGACGAGGAGTTTCTCAGCTATAGGAATGTAAGAGAGATCCTGAGTGTGCTGCCCTAAGTGGAATGGACACCGAGATGCCCTGACTCGAAATAAGGCCGGATTTCCCTGCAGTGATTTGAATGCAGGATCGTCTTTCATTTCAGAAGGTGAAGGGATGTCTGAATCCCCTGTGGGAGACTTTAGAGAAAGCAGTAGTTCCCCGCCTCATCTCGACAGGAGGCCTCACATGCCTTTGAAAATTCGAAAGGAACTTGGAGTTCAATGCTTCCAAAGGAGACGATGCCTGAATCCCATTGAAAACTGATAGGAATCCCAATATCACTGTGGCACCTGGAAAAGGAACCTGGGTCCCAAGACTCAAATAATGAGGGGTCCCTATTGCCCTGCCAAATCGCAAGGAGAATCCCGATGTGTTCCTGGCAACGAGACATGACTCCTGACATCATGGATAAACACGAATTTTGAAGGGCCATCCACGTCCTAACTCGAGAATACACCCCATGTTCCCGCCGCAACTCGAGAAAAACCACGAGACTTCCTCCTCGCTGCCAGATGAGGCCTAATTCCCCTGCAGTGCATGCAGAGCAATTCCGTGTTCCCCTTTCAAACATGAAAGGAGTCTGGACTTCCTGGATGGAACTTCGGAGAGTCCCAAGAACACTGTCACAAGTCTATAGGGCCCTGTCGTCACCGCAGCAACACAAAACAGATCCGTGTACCCAAAATCATCTCAAGATGAGGCCCGATTACACTGCATTGTCTCCAGAGCCATCCCACATTCCCCATCAAACACGACAAGGGACTTACCTTCCTTTGGGAAATTCCAGAGATTCCCCGAAATCAACAACCAAAGTCTAGAAGAACACCAAGTTCAGCCCCGCAAATGGAGAAAAGCTAAGTGTACTCCAAATCCTCTCAAGATGAGAGCGGAATCCCTGGCACCGTCTCAAGAGGAATGAAGACATTCCACAAGCACCTTAAGATGAGGCATCTCTCAGCAGTAGGTATGTGAGGGGGAATCTAAGTTTGCTGCCTCAAGAAGAACGGACACCGAGGTGCCCTGACTCGAAATAAGGCCGGATTTCCCTGCAGTGACTTGAATGCAGGTTCGTCTTTCATCTCACAAGATGAAGGGATGTCTGAATCCCCTGTGGAGACCCTAGAGAAAGCCCTAGTTCGCCGCCTCATCTGGACGGGATGCCTCACATCCCTTTGACAATGCGCAAGGAACCCCGAGTTCAATGAATTCAATGTTTCAAAAGGAGGCGATGCCTGAGTCTGCTTGAAGATTGACAGGAATTCCAATATCCCTGTGACAACTGGAAAGGAACCTGGGTCTCACCCTCACCTCGAGAGGCGTCCCTAATACCCTGCCAAACGTCGAGGAGAATATCGAGGTGTCCCAAGCAACTAGACAAGAGTCCTGACATCGCTGAACAAACCCGAGTTTTGAAGGGCCATCCCCATCTTAACTCGAGAATATTCCCAAGGTTCCTGCTGCAACTCGAGAAAAACCATGAAACTTTCTCCACTGTGAGAAGAGGCTCGATTCCCATTCATCGATTGGAGAGTAATTTCGTGTTTCTCGTCAAAAAGAAAGGAGCCTTGACTTCCTTGATGGAACGCCAGAGAATCCCTAAGAACAGGGACACAAGTATAGAGGGACCCAGAAGTCACAACAGCAACATGAAAGCATTCCGTGTACCCTCATATATCTCGAGATGAGGCCTGAATCCCCTGCATTAGATCCAGAGCCATTCTGCCATCAACATCAAACACAAGTGGCTTGTCTTTCCTTAATCAACTCTGGAGATAACACGGGAACACCGTCCCAACTCCAGAGAAACACCAAGTTTAGCACACAGCAACTCGAGAAAGCTCCATGAACAACAAATCACTCGAGAGTAGAGATGACTCCATGGGTTCGACTCACATGAATGCCAACTTTCTATAGCACCTCAAGACGAGGAGTTTCTCGGCTATAGGAATGTAAGAGAGATCCTGAGTGTGCTGCCCCAAAGTGGAAATAGACACCGAGATGCCCTGACTCGAAATAAGGCCGGATTTCCCTGCAGTGATTTGAATGCAGGATCGTCTTTCATTTCACAAGGTGAAGGGATGTCTGAATCCCCTGTGGAGACTTTAGAGAAAGCAGTAGTTCCCCGCCTCATCTCGACAGGAGGCCTCACATGCCTTTGAAAATTCGAAAGGAACTTGGAGTTCAATGCTTCCAAAGGAGACAATGCCTGAATCCCATTGAAAACTGATAGGAATCCCAATATCACTGTGGCACCTGGAAAAGGAACCTGGGTCCCAAGACTCAAAAAAATGAGGGGTCCCTATTGCCCTGCCAAATCGCAAGGAGAATCCCGATGTGTCCCTGGCAACGAGACATGACTCCTGACATCATGGAATAAACACGAGTTTTGAAGGGCCATCCACGTCCTAACTCGAGAATATACCCCAGGTTCCCGCCGCAACTCGAGAAAAACCACGAGACTTCCTCCTCGCTGCCAGATGAGGCCTAATTCCCCTGCAGTGCATGCAGAGCAATTCCGTGTTCCCCTTTCAAACATGAAAGGAGTCTGGACTTCCTGGATGGAACTTCGGAGAGTCCCCAAGAACACTGTCACAAGTCTATAGGGGCCCTGACGTCACCGCAGCAACACAAAAGAGATCCGTGTACCCGAAATCATCTCAAGATGAGGCCCGATTGCACTGCATTGTCTCCAGAGCCATCCCACATTCCCCATCAAACACGACAATGGACTTAACTTCCTTTGGGAAATTCCAGAGATTCCCCCAAACCAACAACCAAAGTCTAGAAGAACACCAAGTTCAGCCCCGCAAATGGAGAAAAGCTAAGTGTACACCAAATCCTCTCAAGATGAGAGCGGAATCCCTGGCACCGTCTCAAGAGGAATGAAGACATTCCACAAGCACCTTAAGATGAGGCATCTCTCAGCAGTAGGTATGTGAGGGGGAATCTAAGTTTGCTGCCTCAAGAAGAACGGACACCGAGGTGCCCTGACTCGAAATAAGGCCGGATTTCCCTGCAGTGACTTGAATGCAGGTTCGTCTTTCATCTCACAAGATGAAGGGATGTTTGAATCCCCTGTGGGAGACCCTAGAGAAAGCCCTAGTTCGCCGCCTCATCTGGCCGGGATGCCTCACATCCCTTTGACAATGCGCAAGGAACCCCGAGTTCAATGAGTTCAATGTTTCAAAAGGAGGTGATGCCTGAGTCTGCTTGAAGATTGACAGGAATTCCAATATCCAGTGGCAATTGGAAAGGGACCCTGGGTCTCACGCCTCACATCGAGAGGCATCCCTAATGCCCTGCCAAGCGTCGAGGAGAATATCGAAGTGTCCCTAGCAACTAGACAAGAGTCCTGACGTCGCTGAACAAACCCGAGTTTTGAAGGCCATCCCCATCTTAACTCAGAATATTTCCAAGGTTCCTGCTGCAACTCGAGAAAAATCATGAGACTTTCTCCACGCTGTGAGAAGAAGCTCGATTCCCATTCATCGATTTTAGAGTAATTTCGTGTTTTTCGTCAAAAAGAAAGGAGCCTTGACTTCCTTGATGGAAAGCCAGAGAATCCCTAAGAAAAGGGACACAAGTATAGAGGGACCCAGAAGTCACAACAGCAACATGAAAGCATTCCGTGTACCCTCATATCATCTCGAGATGAGGCCTGAATCCCCTGCATTAGATCCAGAGCCATTCTGCCATCAACATCAAACACAAGTGGCTTGTCTTTCCTTAATCAACTCCGGAGATAACCCAGGAACACCGTCCCAACTCCAGTGGAACACCACGTTTAGCACACACAGCAACTCGACGAAAGCTCCGTGTACCACAAGTCTAATCGGGAGAGTAGAGATGACTCCATGGGCTCGACTCACATGAATGCAACTTTCTACAGCACCTCAAGACGAGGAGTTTCTCAGCTATAGGAATGTAAGAGAGATCCTGAGTGTGCTGCCCCAAGTGGAATGGACACCGAGATGCCCTGACTCGAAATAAGGCCGGATTTCCCTGCAGTGATTAGAATGCAGGATCGTCTTTAATTTCAAAAGATGAAGGGATGTATGAATCCCTGTGGGGACTTTAGAGAAAGAAGTAGTTACCCCCTCATCTCGACAGGAGGCCTCACATGCCTTTGAAAATTCGAAAGGAACTTGGAGTTCAATGCTTCCAAAGAGACGATGCCTGCAATCCCATTGAAAACTGATAGGAATCCCAATATCACTGTGGCACCTGGAAAAGGAACCTGTGTCCCAAGTCTCAAATAAATGAGGGGTCCCTATTGCCCTGCCAAATCGCAAGGAGAATCCCGATGTGTCCCTGGCAACGAGACATGACTTCTGACATCAGGGATAAACACGGGTTTTGAAGGCCATCCACGTCCTAACTCGAGAAATACATCCCAGGTTCCCGCCGCAACACTCGAGAAAAACCACGAGGACTTCCTCCTCGCTGCCAGATGAGGCCAGATTCCCCTGCAGTGCATGCAGAGCAATTCCGTGTTCCCCTTTCAAACATGAAAGGAGTCTGCACTTCCTGGATGGAACTTCAGAGAGTCCCCAAGAACACTGTCACAAGTCTATAGGGGCCCTGAGGTCACCACAGCACCACAAAAGAGATCCGTGTACCTGAAATCATCTCAAGATGAGGCCTGATTGCGCTGCATTGGTTCCAGAGCCATCCCACTTTTGCCATGAAACAAGACAAGGGACTTAACTTCCTTTAGGCAACTCCAGAGATTCCCCGAAATCAACAACCAAAGTCTAGAAGAACACCAAGTTCAGCCCCGCAAATGGAGAAAAGCTAAGTGTACACCAAATCTTCTCAAGATGAGGGCGGAATCCCTGGCACCATCTCAAGAATAATGAAGACATTCCACAAGCACTTTAAGATGAGGCATCTCTCAGCGGTAGGTATGTGAGGGGGAATCTAAGTTTGCTGCCTCAAGAAGAACGGACACCAAGGTGCCCTGACTCGAAATAAGGCCGGATTTCCCTGCAGTGACTTGAATGCAGGTTCGTCTTTCATCTCACAAGATGAAGGGATGTCAGAATCCCTTGTGGAGTCCCTAAAGAAAGCCCTAGTTTGCCGCCTCATCTGTACGGAATGCCTCACATACCTTTGATAACGCGCAAGGAACCCCGAGTTCAATGAGCTCAATGTTTCAAAAGGAGGCGATGCCTGAGTCTGCTTGAAGATTGACAGGAATTCCAACATCCGTGTGGCAACTGAAAAGGGAACCTGGATCTCACGCCACACCTGAGAGGCGTCCCTAATGCTCTGCTAAGCGTTGAGTAGAATATCGAGGTGTCCCAAGCAACAAGACAAGAGTCCTGATGTCACTGAACAAACCCGAGTTTTGAAGGGCCATTCCCATCTTAACTCGAGAATATTCCCAAGGTTCCTGCTGCAACTCGTGAAAAACCATGAGACTTCTCCACACTGGGAGAAGAGGCTCGATTCCCATTCATCGATTGGAGAGTAATTTCGTGTTTCTCGTCAAAAAGAAAGGAGCCTTGACTTCCTTGATGGAACCCCAGAGAATCCCTAAGAACAGGGACACAAGTATAGAGGGACCCAGACGTTTCAACAGCAACATGAAAGCATTCCATGTACCCTCATATAAACTCGAGATGAGGCCTGAATTCCCTGCATTAGATCCAGAGCCATTCTGCCATCAACATCAAACACAAGTGGCTTGTTTTTCCTTAATCAACTCCGGAGATAACCCGGGAACACCGTCCCAACTCTAGAGGAACACCAAGTTTAGCACAGCAACTCGACAAAAGCTCCGTGTACCACAAATCTAATCGAGAGTAGAGATGACTCCATGGGCTCGACTCACATGAATGCCAACTTTCTACAGCACCTCAAGACGAGGAGTTTCTCAGCTATAGGAATGTAAGAGAGATCCTGAGTGTGCTGCCCCAAGTGGAATGGACACCGAGATGCCCTGACTCGAAATAAGGCCGGATTTCCCTGCAGTGATTGGAATGCAGGATCGTCTTTAATTTCACAAGGTGAAGGGATGTCTGAATCCCCTGTGGAGACTTTAGAGAAAGCAGTAGTTCCCCGCCTCATCTCGACAGAAGGCCTCACATGCCTTTGCAAATTCGAAAGGAACTTGGAGTTCAATGCTTCCAAAGGAGACGATGCCTGAATCCCATTGAAAACTGATAGGAATCCCAATATCACTCTGGCACCTGGAAAAGGAACCTGGGTCCCAAGGTCTCCAAATAAAGAGGGTTGTCCCTATTTAGCCCTGCCAAGATGCCTGCAACAGGAGAATCCCGAGAATGTGTTCCTGGCAACGACAGACATGAACTCTCTGTCATCACGGGTTGAATTGCGAGTTCTTTTTAGAAAGGCCATCCACGTCCTAACTCGAGAATATAGCCTCAGTTTCCCGCCGCAAACTCGAGAAAAACACGAGACTGAGAGTCCCTCTCGCTGCCAAATGAGGCCTGATTCCCCTGTGCAGTGCATGCAGAGCAATTCCGTGTTCCCCATATCAATACAAGAAAGAAGTCTGCACTTCCTGGATGGAACTTCGGAGAGTCCCCAAGAACACTGTCACAAGTCTATAGGTACCCTGACGTCTCACCGCAGCAACACCAAAGTGATCCGTGTACACTGAAATCATCTCCAAGATGAGGCCTCGATTCCCGATGCAGACCGGTGCATTGTCATTGTTCATGCTCCAGAGCCATTCCACATTTCCCATCAAACAAGACAAGGGACTTAACTTCCTTTAGGCAACTCCAGAGATTCCCCGAATTCAACAACCAAAGTCTAGAGAACGAACACAAGTTCAGCCGCTAAGCAAATGGAGAAAAGCTAAGTGTACAACAACATCCAAGTCATCTCAAGATGAGAAATGGAATCCCTGGCACCGTCTCAAGAGGAATGAAGACATTCCACAAGCACCTTAAGATGAGGCATCTCTCAGTAGCCGTAGGTATGTGAGGGGGAATCTTAGTTTGCTTTCCCAAGAAGAACGGACACAGAGGTGCTCTGAAACTCGAAATAAGCCGGGGTTTCCTGCAGTGACTTGAATGCAGGTTCGTCTTTCATCTCACAAGATGAAGGGATGTATCTCAATCCCCTGTGAAGACCCTAGAGAAAGCCCTAGTTCGCGCTGCCTCAACTGGACGGATGCCTCACATTCGTTAGACAATGCGCAAGGAACCCGAGTTCAATGAGCTCAATGTTTTCAAAATGAGGCGATGCCTGAGTCTGCTTGAAGATTGACAGGAATTCCAATATCCCTGTGACAACTGGAAAAAAGAATCCTGGTTTCACGCCCTCACCTCGAGAGGTTAGTCCCTTAATGCCCTGCCAAAGCGTCGAGGAGAATATCGAAGTGTCCCAAGCAACTAGACAAGAGTCCTGACGTCGCTGAACAATCCGAGGTTTTGAAGGGCCATCCCATCTTAACTCGAGAATATTCCCAAGGTTTCTCTGCTGCAACTCAGAGAGAAAACCATGAGACTTTCTCCACCACTGGGAGAAAGGCTCAATTCCCATTCATCGTATTGGAGCGTAAGTGATTTCGTGTTTCTCGTCTCAAAAGAAAGGAGCGTTGACTTCCTTGATGGAACACCAGAGAATCCCTAAGAACAGGGACACAAGTATAGAGGGACCCAGACATTCACACAACAGCAACATGAAAGCATTCCATGTACCCATCATCGTAAAACTTGAGAAGAGGCCTGAATCCCCTGCATTAGATCCAGAGCCATTCTGCCATCAACATCAAACACAAGTGACTTGTCTTTCCTTAATCAACTCCGGAGATAACCCGGGAACACCGTCCCAACTCTAGAGAACACAAGTTTAGCACAGCAACTCGACGAAAGCTCCGTGTACCACAAATCAAATCGAGAGTAGAGATGACTCCATGGGCTCGACTCACATGAATGCCAACTTTCTACAGCATACCTCAAGACGAGGAGTTTCTCAGCTATAGGAATGTAAGAGAGATCCTGAGTGTGCTGCCCCAAGTGGAAAGGACACCGAGATGCCCTGACTTAAATAAGGCCGGATTTACCTGCAGTGATTGAAATGCAGGATCGTCTTTAATTTCACAAGGTTGAAGGAATGTCTGAATCCCCTGTGGAGACTTTAGAGAAAGCAGCAGTAGTTCCCCGCCTCATCTCGACAGGAGGCTCACATGCCTTTGAAAATTCGAAAGGAAACTTGGAGTTCAATGCTTCCAAAGGAGACGATGCCTGAATCCCATTGAAAACTGATAGGAATCCCAATATCACTGTGGCACCTGGAAAAGGAACCTGGGTCCCAAGACTCAAATAAAGAGGGGTCCCTATTGCCCTGCCAAATCGCAAGGAGAATCCCGATGTGTTTCTGGCAACGACACATAACTCCTGACATCACGGAATAATCACGAGTTTTGAAGGGCCATTCACGTCCTAACTCGAGAATATACCTCAGATTCCCGCCGCAACTCGAGAAAAACCACGAGACTTCCTTCTCGCTGCCAGATGAGGCCTGATTCCCCTGCAGTGCATGCAGAGCAATTCTGTGTTCCCCTTTCAAACATGAAAGGAGTCTGGACTTCCTGGATGGAACTTCGGAGAGTCCCCAAGAACACTGTCACAAGTCTATAGGTGCCCTGACGTCACCGCAGCAACACGTAAGTGATCCGTGTACACGAAATCAACCCAAGATGAGGCCCGATTGCGCTGCATTTGCTCCAGAGCCATCCCACATTCCCCATCAAACACGAGGGACTTAACTTCCTTTAGGCAACTCCAGAGATTCCCCGAATTCAACAACCAATATCTAGAGGAACACCAAGTTCAGCCCACCGCAAATGGAGAAAAGCTAAGTGTACTCCAAGTCATCTCAAGATGAGAGCGGAATCCCTGGCACCGTCTCAAGAAGAATGAAGACATTCCACAAGCACCTTAAGATGCGGCATCTCTCAGCCGTAGGTATGTGAGGGGGAATCTAAGTTTGCTGTCCCAAGAAGAACGGACACAGAGGTGCCCTGACACAAAATAAGGCCGGATTTCCTTCAGTGACTTGAATGCAGGTTCGTCTTTCATCTCACAAGATGAAGGGATATCTGAATCCCCTGTGGAGACCCTAGAGAAAGCCCTAGTTTGCCGCCTCATCTGGACGGGATGCCTCACATCCGTTTGACAATGCGCAAGGAACCCCGAGTTCAATGAGTTCAATGTTTCAAAAGGAGGCGATGCCTGAGTCTGCTTGAAGATTGACAGGAATTCCAATATCCATGTGACAACTGGAAAGGGAACCTGGGTCTCACGCCTCACCTCGAGAGGGCGTCCCTAATGCCCTGCCAAACTCGAGGAGAATATCGAGGTGTCCCAAGCAACTAGACAAGAGTCCTGACATCGCTGAACTAAAACCCGAGTTTTTTGAAGGGCCATCCCCATCTTAACTCGAGAATATTCCCAAGGTTCCTGCTGCAACTCGAAAAAAACCATGAAACTTTCTCCACGCTGTGAGAAGAGGCTCGATTCCCATTCATCGATTGGAGAGTAATTTCGTGTTTCTCGTCAAAAAGAAAGGAGCCTTGATTTCCTTGATGGAACGCCAAGAATCCCTAAGAACCGGGACACAAGTATAGAGGGACCCAGAAGTCACAACAGCAACATGAAAGCATATCCGTGTACCCTCATATATCATCTCGAGATGAGGCCCTACTGAATCCCCTGCATTAGATCCAGAGCCATTCTGCCATCAACATCAAGCACAAGTGGCTTGTCTTTCCTTAATCAACTCCCTGGAGATAACCCCGGGAACACCGTCCCAACTCCAGAGGAACACCAAGTTTAGCACACAACACCTCGAGGAAAAGCTCCGTGATCCACAAATAACCTCGAGAGTAGAGATGACTCCATGGGCTCGACTCACATGAATGCCAACTTTCTATCTATACAGCACACTCAAGACGAGGAGTTTCTTCAGCTATAAGTGTAATGTAAGAGAGAATCCTGATGTGTGCTGTCCCAAGTGGAATGGACACCGAGATGCCCTGACTCGAAATAAGGCCCGGCGGATTTCCCTGCAGTGATTTGAATGCAGGATCGTCTTTAATTTCACAAGGGTGAAGGGATGTCTGAATCCCCTGTGGAGACTTTAGAGAAAGCAGTAGTTCCCCGCCTCATCTCGACAGGAGGCCTCACATGCCTTTGAAAATTCGAAAGGAACTTGGAGTTCAATGCTTCCAAAGAGACGATGCCTGCATCCCATTGAAAACTGATAGGAATCCCAATATCACTGTGGCAGACCTGGAAAAGGAACCAGTGTTCCCAATAGTCTCAAATAAAGAGGGGTCCCTATTGCCCTGCCAACCTCAAGGAGAATCCCGATGTGTCCCTGGCAAACGAGACATGACTCCTGACATCACGGAAATAAAACAACGGGTTTTGAAGCGCCATCCACGTCCTAACTCTCCAGAATATACCCAGGTTCCCGCCGCAAACACGAGCAAAATCCACGAGACTTCCCCCTCTCAATGCTGCAACCAGATGAGGCCAGATTCCCCTGCAGTGCATGCAGAGCAATTCCGTGTTCCCCTTTCAAACAAGAAAGTGTCTGCACTTCCTGGATGGAACTTCAGAGAGTCCCCAGAACACTGTCACAAGTCTATAGGGGCTCCCTGAGGTCACCGCAGCAACACGAAAGAGATCCGTGTACCTGAAATCATCTCAAGATGAGGCCTGGATTGCGCTGCATTGGTTCCAGAGCCATCCCACATTTCCCATCAAACAAGACAAGGGACTTAACTTCCTTTAGGCAACTCCAGAGATTCCCCGAAATCAACAACCAAAGTCTAGAAGAACACCAAGTTCAGCCCCGCAAATGGAGAAAAGCTAAAGTGTACACCAAATCCTCTCAAGATGAGAGCGGAATCCCCAGCCTGGCACCGTCTCAAGAGGAATGAAGACATTCCACAAGCACTTTAAGATGAGGCATCTCTCTCAGCAGTAGTATGTGAGGGGGAATCTAAGTTTGCTGCCTCAAGAAGAAACGGACACCGAGGTGCCCTGACTCGAAATAAGGCCGGATTTCCCTGCAGTGACTTGAATGCAGGTTCGTCTTTCATCTCACAAGATGAAGGGATGTCTGAATCCCCTGTGGAGACCCTAGAGAAAGCCCTAGTTCACGCCTCATCTGGACGGGATGCCTCACATACACTTTGACAACGTGCAAAGGAACCCCGAGTTCAATGAGCTCAATGTTTCAAAACGAGGCGATGCCTGAGTCTGCTTGAAGATTGACAGGAAATTCCAATATCCCTGTGGCAACTGAAAAGGGAACTGGG
>JAJLRB010000902.1:0-30004 GCA_020976825.1 Odocoileus hemionus | reverse complement strand
TCAATGCTTCCAAAGAGACGATGCCTGAATCCCATTGAAAACTGATAGGAATCCCAATATCACTGTGGCACCTGGAAAAGGAACCTGGGTCCCAAGACTCAAATAAAGAGGGTTCCCTATTGCCCTGCAAATCGCAAGGAGAATCCCGATGTGTCCCTGGCAACGACACATAACTCCTGTCATCACGGAATAATCACGAGTTTTGAAGGGCCATTCACGTCCTAACTCGAGAATATACCCAGGTTCCCGCCGCAACTCGAGAAAAACCACGAGACTTCCTTCTCGCTGCCAGATGAGGCCTGATTCCCCTGCAGTGCATGCAGAGCAATTCTGTGTTCCCCTATCAAACATGAAAGGAGTCTGCACTTCCTGGATGGAACTTCGGAGAGTCCCCAAGAACACTGTCACAAGTCTATAGGTGCCCTGACGTCACCGCAGCAACACGTAAGTGATCCGTGTACACGAAATCATCCAAGATGAGGCCTGATTGCGCTGCATTTGCTCCAGAGCCATCCCACATTCCCCATTAAACACGACAAGGGACTTAACTTCCTTTAGGCAACTCCAGAGATTCCCCGAATTCAACAACCAAATGTCTAGAGGAACACCAAGTTCAGCCCAGCAAATGGAGAAAAGCTAAGTGTAGTCCAAGTCATCTCAAGATGAGACGGAATCCCTGGCACCGTCTCAAGAAGAATGAAGACATTCCACAAGCACCTTAAGATGCGGCATCTCTCAGCCGTAGGTATGTGAGGGGGAATCTAAGTTTGCTTCCCAAGAAGAACGGACACAGAGGTGCCCTGACACAAAATAAGGCCGGATTTCCTTCAGTGACTTGAATGCAGGTTCGTCTTTCATCTCACAAGATGAAGGGATATCTGAATCCCCTGTGGAGACCCTAGAGAAAGCCCTAGTTCGCCGCCTCATCTGGACGGGATGCCTCACATCCGTTTGACAAGTGCAAGGAACCCCGAGTTCAATGAGTTCAATGTTTCAAAAGGAGGCGATGCCTGAGTCTGCTTGAAGATTGACAGGAATTCCAATATCCTGTGACAACTGGAAATGGAACCTGGGTCTCCGCCTCACCTCGAGAGGCGTCCCTAATGCCCTGCCAAACGTCGAGGAGAATATCGAGGTGTCCCAAGCAACTAGACAAGAGTCCTGATATCGCTGAAAAAACCCGAGTTTTGAATTGCCATCCCCATCTTAACTCGAGAATATTCCCAAGGTTCCTGCTGCAACTCGAAAAAGCCATGAAACTTTCTCCACGCTGTGAGAAGAGGCTCGATTCCCATTCATCGATTGGAGAGTAATTTCGTGTTTCTCGTCAAAAAGAAAGGAGCCTTGATTTCCTTGATGGAACCCCAGAGAATCCCTAAAAACGGGACACAAGTATAGAGGGACCCAGAAGTCACAACAGCAACATGAAAGCATTCCGTGTACCCTCATATCATCTCGAGATGAGGCCTGAATCCCCTGCATTAGATCCAGAGCCATTCTGCCATCAACATCAAGCACAAGTGGCTTGTCTTTCCTTAATCAACTCCGGAGATAACCCAGGAACACCGTCCCAACTCCAGAGGAACACCAAGTTTAGCACACAACACGAGGAAAGCTCCGTGACCCACAAATAACCACGAGAGTAGAGATGACTCCATGGGCTCGACTCACATGAATGCCAACTTTCTACAGTACCTCAAGACGAGGAGTTTCTCAGCTATAGGAATGTAAGAGAGATCCTGAGTGTGCTGTCCCAAGTGGAATGGACACCGAGATGCCCTGACTCGAAATAAGGCCGGATTTCCCTGCAGTGATTTGAATGCAGGATCGTCTTTAATTTCACAAGGTGAAGGGATGTCTGAATCCCCTGTGGAGACTTTAGAGAAAGCAGTAGTTCCCCGCCTCATCTCGACAGGAGGCCTCACATGCCTTTGAAAATTCGAAAGGAACTTGGAGTTCAATGCTTCCAAAAAGAGACGATGCCTGCATCCCATTGAAAACTGATAGGAATCCCAATATCACTGTGGCACCTGGAAAAGGAACCAGTGTCCCAAGTCTCAAATAAAGAGGGGTCCCTATTGCCCTGCCAACCCTCAAGGAGAATCCCGATGTGTCCCTGGCAACGAGACATGACTCCTGACATCACGGAATAAACACGGGTTTTGAAGCGCCATCCACGTCCTAACTCCAGAATATACCCCAGGTTCCCGCCGCAACACGAGCAAAACCACGAGACTTCCCCCTCGCTGCCAGATGAGGCCAGATTCCCCTGCAGTGCATGCAGAGCAATTCCGTGTTCCCCTTTCAAACAAGAAAGGTGTCTGCACTTCCTGGATGGAACTTCAGAGAGTCCCCAAGAACACTGTCACAAGTCTATAGGGGCCCTGAGGTCACCGCAGCAACACGAAAGAGATCCGTGTACCTGAAATCATCTCAAGATGAGGCCTGATTGCGCTGCATTGGTTCCAGAGCCATCCCACATTTCCCATCAAACAAGACAAGGGACTTAACTTCCTTTAGGCAACTCCAGAGATTCCCCGAAATCAACAATCAAAGTCTAGAAGAACACCAAGTTCAGCCCCGCAAATGGAGAAAAGCTAAGTGTACACCAAATCCTCTCAAGATGAGAGCGGAATCCCTGGCACCATCTCAAGAGGAATGAAGACATTCCACAAGCACTTTAAGATGAGGCATCTCTCAGCAGTAGGTATGTGAGGGGGAATCTAAGTTTGCTGCCTCAAGAAGAAACGACACCGAGGTGCCCTGACTCGAAATAAGGCCGGATTTCCCTGCAGTGACTTGAATGCAGGTTCGTCTTTCATCTCACAAGATGAAGGGATGTCTGAATCCCCTGTGGAGACCCTAGAGAAAGCCCTAGTTCGCCGCCTCATCTGGACGGAATGCCTCACATACCTTTGACAACGTGCAAGGAACCCCGAGTTCAATGAGCTCAATGTTTCAAAACGAGGCGCGATGCCTGAGTCTGCTTGAAGATTGACAGGAATTCCAATATCCCTGTAGCAACTGGAAAGGGAACATGGGTCTCACGCCACACTTCGAGAGGCGTCCCTAATGCCCTGCCAAGCGTCGAGGAGAATATCGAGGTGTCCCAAGCAACTAGACAAGAGTCCTGACGTCTCTGAACAAACCCGAGTTTTGAAGGGCCATCCCCATCTTAACTCGAGAATATTCCCAAGGTTCCTGCTGCAACTCGAGAAAAACCATGAGACTTCTCCACACTGGGAGAAGAGGCTCGATTCCCATTCATCGATTGGAGAGTAATTTCGTGTTTCTCATCAAAAAGAAAGGAGCCTTGACTTCCTTGATGGAACCCCAGAGAATCCCTAAGAACAGGGACACAAGTATAGAGGGACCCAGACGTCACAACAGCAACATGAAAGCATTCCATGTACCCTCATATAAACTCGAGATGAGGCCTGAATTCCCTGCATTAGATCCAGAGCCATTCTGCCATTAACATCAAACACAAGTGGCTTGTCTTTCCTTAATCAACTCCGGAGATAACCCGGGAACACCGTCCCAACTCTAGAGGAACACCAAGTTTAGCACAGCAACTCGACGAAAGCTCCGTGTACCACAAATCTAATCGAGAGTAGAGATGACTCCATGAGCTCGACTCACATGAATGCCAACTTTCTACAGCACCTCAAGACGAGGAGTTTCTCAGCTATAGGAATGTAAGAGAGATCCTGAGTGTGCTGCCCCAAGTGGAATGGACACCGAGATGCCCTGACTCGAAATAAGGCCGGATTTCCCTGCAGTGATTGGAATGCAGGATCGTCTTTAATTTCACAAGGTGAAGGGATGTCTGAATCCCCTGTGGAGACTTTAGAGAAAGCAGTAGTTCCCCGCCTCATCTCGACAGGAGGCCTCACATGCCTTTGAAAATTCGAAAGGAACTTGGAGTTCAATGCTTCCAAAGGAGACGATGCCTGAATCCCATTGAAAACTGATAGGAATCCCAATATCACTGTGGCACCTGGAAAAGGAACCTGGGTCCCAAGACTCAAATAAAGAGGGTTCCCTATTGCCCTGCCAAATCGCAAGGAGAATCCCAATGTGTTCCTGGCAACGACACATAACTCCTGTCATCACGGAATAATCACGAGTTTTGAAGGGCCATTCACGTCCTAACTCGAGAATATACCTCAGATTCCCGCCGCAACTCGAGAAAAACCACGAGACTTCCTTCTCGCTGCCAGATGAGGCCTGATTCCCCTGCAGTGCATGCAGAGCAATTCTGTGTTCCCCTATCAAACATGAAAGGAGTCTGGACTTCCTGGATGGAACTTCGGAGAGTCCCCAAGAACACTGTCACAAGTCTATAGGTGCCCTGACGTCACCGCAGCAACACGTAAGTGATCCGTGTACACGAAATCAACCCAAGATGAGGCCCGATTGCGCTGCATTTGCTCCAGAGCCATTCCACATTCCCCATTAAACACGACAAGGGACTTAACTTCCTTTAGGCAACTCCAGAGATTCCCCGAATTCAACAACCAATGTCTAGAGGAACACCAAGTTCAGCCCAGCAAATGGAGAAAAGCTAAGTGTAGTCCAAGTCATCTCAAGATGAGAACGGAATCCCTGGCACCGTCTCAAGAAGAATGAAGACATTCCACAAGCACCTTAAGATGCAGCATCTCTCAGCCGTAGGTATGTGAGGGGGAATCTAAGTTTGCTTTCCCAAGAAGAACGGACACAGAGGTGCCCTGACACAAAATAAGGCCGGGTTTCCTTCAGTGACTTGAATGCAGGTTCGTCTTTCATCTCACAAGATGAAGGGATATCTCAATCCCCTGTGGAGACCCTAGAGAAAGCCCTAGTTCGCCGCCTCATCTGGACGGGATGCCTCACATCCGTTTGACAATGCGCAAGGAACCCCGAGTTCAATGAGTTCAATGTTTCAAAAGGAGGCGATGCCTGAGTCTGCTTGAAGATTGACAGGAATTCCAAATATCCATGTGACAACTGGAAATGGAACCTGGGTCTCCCGCCTCACCTCGAGAGGCGTCCCTAATGCCCTGCCAAACGTCGAGGAGAATATCGAGGTGTCCCAAGCAACTAGACAAGAGTCCTGATATCGCTGATAAAACCCGAGTTTTGAATTGCCATCCCCATCTTAACTCGAGAACATTCCGAAGGTTCCTGCTGCAACTCGAAAAAGCCATGAAACTTTCTCCACGCTGTGAGAAGAGGCTCGATTCCCATTCATCGATTGGAGAGTAATTTCGTGTTTCTCGTCAAAAGGAAAGGAGCCTTGATTTCCTTGATGGAAAGCCAGAGAATCCCTAAAATCCGGGACACAAGTATAGAGGGACCCAGAAGTCACAACAGCAACATGAAAGCATTCCGTGTACCCTCATATCATCTCGAGATGAGGCCTGAATCCCCTGCATTAGATCCAGAGCCATTCTGCCATCAACATCAAGCACAAGTGGCTTGCCTTTCCTTAATCAACTCCGGAGATAATCCAGGAACACCGTCCCAACTCCAGAGGAACACCAAGTTTAGCACACAACACGAGGAAAGCTCCGTGACCCACAAATAACCACGAGAGTAGAGATGACTCCATGGGCTCGACTCACATGAATGCCAACTTTCTATAGTACCTCAAGACGAGGAGTTTCTCAGCTATAGGAATGTAAGAGAGATCCTGAGTGTGCTGTCCCAAGTGGAATGGACACCGAGATGCCCTGACTCGAAATAAGGCCGGATTTCCCTGCAGTGATTTGAATGCAGGATAGTCTTTAATTTCACAAGGTGAAGGGATGTCTGAATCCCCTGTGGAGACTTTAGAGAAAGCAGTAGTTCCCCGCCTCATCTCGACAGGAGGCCTCACATGCCTTTGAAAACTCGAAAGGAACTTGGAGTTCAATGCTTCCAAAGAGACGATGCCTGCATCCCATTGAAAACTGATAGGAATCCCAATATCACTGTGGCACCTGGAAAAGGAACCAGTGTCCCAAGTCTCAAATAAAGAGGGGTCCCTATTGCCCTGCCAACCTTCAAGGAGAATCCCGATGTGTCCCTGGCAACGAGACATGACTCCTGACATCACGGAATAAACACGGGTTTTGAAGCGCCATCCACGTCCTAACTCCAGAATATACCCCAGGTTCCCGCCGCAACACGAGCAAAACCACGAGACTTCCCCCTCGCTGCCAGATGAGGCCAGATTCCCCTGCAGTGCATGCAGAGCAATTCCGTGTTCCCCTTTCAAACAAGAAAGGTGTCTGCACTTCCTGGATGGAACTTCAGAGAGTCCCCAAGAACACTGTCACAAGTCTATAGGGGCCCTGAGGTCACCGCAGCAACACGAAAGAGATCCGTGTACCTGAAATCATCTCAAGATGAGGCCTGATTGCGCTGCATTGGTTCCAGAGCCATGCCACATTTCCCATCAAACAAGACAAGGGACTTAACTTCCTTTAGGCAACTCCAGAGATCCCCCGAAATCAACAACCAAAGTCTAGAAGAACACCAAGTTCAGCCCCGCAAATGGAGAAAAGCTAAGTGTACACCAAATCCTCTCAAGATGAGAGCGGAATCCCTGGCACCATCTCAAGAGGAATGAAGACATTCCACAAGCACTTTAAGATGAGGCATCTCTCAGCGGTAGGTATGTGTGAGGGGGAATCTAAGTTTGCTGCCTCAAGAAGAACGGACACCAAGGTGCCCTGACTCGAAATAAGGCCGGATTTCCCTGCAGTGACTTGAATGCAGGTTCGTCTTTCATCTCACAAGATGAAGGGATGTCAGAATCCCCTGTGGAGACCCTAGAGAAAGCCCTAGTTCGCCGCCTCATCTGGACGGAATGCCTCACATACCTTTGATAACGTGCAAGGAACCCCGAGTTCAATGAGCTCAATGTTTCAAAAGGAGGCGATGCCTGAGTCTGCTTGAAGATTGACAGGAATTCCAACATCACTGTGGCAACTGGAAAGGGAACCTGGATCTCACTCCACACATCGAGAGGCGTCCCTAATGCCCTGCCAAGCGTCGAGGAGAATATCGAGGTGTCCCAAGCAACTAGACAAGAGTCCTGACGTCGCTGAACAAACCCGAGTTTTGAAGGGCCATTCCCATCTTAACTCGAGAATATTCCCAAGGTTCCTGCTGCAACTCGAGAAAAACCATGAGACTTCTCCACACTGGGAGAAGAGGCTCGATTCCCATTCATCGATTGGAGAGTAATTTCGTGTTTCTCGTCAAAAAGAAAGGAGCCTTGACTTCCTTGATGGAACCCCAGAGAATCCCTAAGAACAGGGACACAAGTATAGAGGGACCCAGACGTCACAACAGCAACATGAAAGCATTCCATGTACCCTCATATAAACTCGAGATGAGGCCTGAATCCCCTGCATTAGATCCAGAGCCATTCTGCCATCAACATCAAACACAAGTGGCTTGTCTTTCGTTAATCAACTCCGGCGATAACCCGGGAACACCGTCCCAACTCTAGAGGAACACCAAGTTTAGCACAGCAACTCGACGAAAGCTCCGTGTACCACAAATCTAATCGAGAGTAGAGATGACTCCATGGGCTCGACTCACATGAATGCCAACTTTCTACAGCACCTCAAGACGAGGAGTTTCTCAGCTATAGGAATGTAAGAGAGATCCTGAGTGTGCTGCACCAAGTGGAATGGACACCGAGATGCCCTGACTCGAAATAAGGCCGGATTTCCCTGCAGTGATTTGAATGCAGGATGGTCTTTAATTTCACAAGATGAAGGGATGTCTGAATCCCCTGTGGAGACATTAGAGAAAGCAGTAGTTCCCCGCCTCATCTCGACAGGAGGCCTCACATGCCTTTGAAAATTCGAAAGGAACTTGGAGTTCAATGCTTCCAAAGAAACGATGCCTGCATCCCATTGAAAACTGATAGGAATCCCAATATCACTGTGGCACCTGGAAAAGGAACCAGTGTCCCAAGTCTCAAATAAAGGGGGGTCCCTATTGCCCTGCCAACCCTCAAGAGAATCCCGATGTGTCCCTGGAAACGAGACATGACTCCTGACATCATGGAATAAACACGGGTTTTGAAGCGCCATCCACGTCCTAACTCCAGAATATAGCCCAGGTTCCCGCCGCAACACGAGCAAAACCACGAGACTCCCCTCTCGCTGCCAGATGAGGCCAGATTCCCCTGCAGTGCATGCAGAGCAATTCCGTGTTCCCTTTCAAACAAGAAAGGTGTCTGCACTTCTGGATGGAACTTCAGAGAGTCCCCAAGAACACTGTCACAAGTCTATAGGGGCCCTGAGGTCACCGCAGCAACACGAAAGAGATCCGTGTACCTGAAATCATCTCAAGATGAGGCCTGATTGCGCTGCATTGGTTCCAGAGCCATCCCACATTTCCCATCAAACAAGACAAGGGACTTAACTTCCTTTAGGCAACTTCAGAGATTCCCCGAAATCAACAATCAAAGTTTAGAAGAACACCAAGTTCAGCCCCGCAAATGGAGAAAAGCTAAGTGTACACCAAATCTCTCAAGATGAGAGCGGAATCCCTGGCACCATCTCAGAGAAATGAAGACATTCCACAAGCACTTTAAGATGAGGCATCTCTCAGCAGTAGGTATGTGAGGGGAAATCTAAATTTGCTGCCTCAAGAAGAACGGACACCGAGGTGCCCTGACTCGAAATAAGGTCAGATTTCCCAGCAGTGACTTGAATGCAGGTTCGTCTTTCATCTCACAAGATGAAGGGATGTCTGAATCCCCTGTGGAGACCCTAGAGAAAGCCCTAATTCGCCGCCTCATCTGGACGGGATGCCTCACATACCTTTGACAACGCAAGGAACCCCGAGTTCAATGAGCTCAATGTTTCAAAACGAGGCGATGCCTGAGTCTGCTTGAAGATTGACAGGAATTCCAATATCCCTGTAGCAACTGGAAAGGGAACATGGGTCTCACGCCACACTTCGAGAGGCGTCCCTAATGCCCTGCCAAGCGTCGAGGAGTATATCGAGGTGTCCCAAGCAACTAGACAAGAGTCCTGACGTCTCTGAACAAACCCGAGTTTTGAATGGCCATCCCCATCTTAACTCGAGAATATTCCCAGGTTCCTGCTGCAACTCGAAAAAACCATGAGACTTCTCCACACTGGGAGAAGAGGCTCGATTCCCATTCATCGATTGGAGAGTAATTTCGTGTTTCTCGTCAAAAAGAAAGGAGCCTTGACTTCCTTGATGGAACCCCAGAGAATCCCTAAGAACAGGGACACAAGTATAGAGGGACCCAGACGTCACAACAGCAACATGAAAGCATTCCATGTACCCTCATATAAATTCGAGATGAGGCCTGAATCCCCTGCATTAGATCCAGAGCCATTCTGCCATTAACATCAAACACAAGTGGCTTGTCTTTCCTTAATCAACTCCGGAGATAACCCGGGAACACCGTCCCAACTCTAGAGGAACACCAAGTTTAGCACAGCACACAATTCGACGAAAGCTCCGTGTACCACAAATCTAATCGAGAGTAGAGATGACTCCATGGCTCGACTCACATGAATGCCAACTTTCTACAGCACCTCAAGACGAGGAGTTTCTCAGCTATAGGAATGTAAGAGAGATCCTGAGTGTGCTGCCCCAAGTGGAATGGACACCGAGATGCCCTGACTCGAAATAAGGCCGGATTTCCCTGCAGTGATTGGAATGCAGGATCGTCTTTAATTTCACAAGGTGAAGGGATGTCTGAATCCCCTGTGGAGACTTTAGAGAAAGCAGTAGTAGTTCCCCGCCTCATCTCGACAGGAGGCCTCACATGCCTTTGAAAATTCGAAAGGAACTTGGAGTTCAATGCTTCCAAAGGAGACGATGCCTGAATCCCATTGAAAACTGATAGGAATCCCAATATCACTGTGGCACCTGGAAAAGGAACCTGGGTCCCAACTCAAATAAAGAGGGTTCCCTATTGCCCTGCCAAATCGCCAAGGAGAATCCCGATGTGTTCCTGGCAACGACACATAACTCCTGTCATCACGGAATAATCACGAGTTTTGAAGGGCCATTCACGTCCTAACTCGAGAATATACATCAGATTCCCGCCGCAACTCGAGAAAAACCACGAGACTTCCTTCTCGCTGCCAGATGAGGCCTGATTCCCCTGCAGTGCATGCAGAGCAATTCTGTGTTCCCCTATCAAACATGAAAGGAGTCTGGACTTCCTGGATGGAACTTCGGAGAGTCCCCAAGAACACTGTCACAAGTCTATAGGTGCCCTGACGTCACCGCAGCAACACGTAAGTGATCCGTGTACACGAAATCAACCCAAGATGAGGCCCGATTGCGCTGCATTTGCTCCAGAGCCATCCCACATTCCCCATTAAACACGACAAGGGACTTAACTTCCTTTAGGCAACTCCAGAGATTCCCCGAATTCAACAACCAATGTCTAGAGGAACACCAAGTTCAGCCCAGCAAATGGAGAAAAGTAAGTGTAGTCCAAGTCATCTCAAGATGAGAACGGAATCCCTGGCACCGTCTCAAGAAGAATGAAGACATTCCACAAGCACCTTAAGATGCGGCATCTCTCAGCCGTAGGTATGTGAGGGGGAATCTAAGTTTGCTGTCCCAAGAAGAACGGACACAGTTGTGCCCTGACACAAAATAAGGCCGGATTTCCTTCAGTGACTTGAATGCAGGTTCGTCTTTCATCTCACAAGATGAAGGGATATCTGAATCCCCTGTGGAGACCCTAGAGAAAGCCCTAGTTCACCGCCTCATCTGGACGGGCTGCCTCACATCCGTTTGACAATGCGCAAGGAACCCCGAGTTCAATGAGTTCAATGTTTCAAAAGGAGGCGATGCCTGAGTCTGCTTGAAGATTGACAGGAATTCCAATATCCATGTGACAACTGGAAATGGAACCTGGGTCTCACGCCTCACCTCGAGAGGCGTCCCTAATGCCCTGCCAAACGTCGAGAGAGATATATCGAGGTGTCCCAAGCAACTAGACAAGAGTCCTGACATCGCTGAACAAACCCGAGTTTTGAAGGGCCATCCCCATCTTAACTCGAGAATATTCCCAAGGTTCCTGCTGCAACTCGAAAAAGCCATGAAACTTTCTCCACGCTGTGAGAAGAGGCTCGATTCCCATTCATCGATTGGAGAGTAATTTCGTGTTTCTCGTCAAAAAGAAAGGAGCCTTGATTTCCTTGATGGAAAGCCAGAGAATCCCTAAAACCGGGACACAAGTATAGAGGGACCCAGAAGTCACAACAGCAACATGAAAGCATTCCGTGTACCCTCATATCATCTCGAGATGAGGCCTGAATCCCCTGCATTAGATCCAGAGCCATTCTGCCATCAACATCAAGCACAAGTGGCTTGCCTTTCCTTAATCAACTCCGGAGATAACCCAGGAACACCGTCCCAACTCCAGAGGAACACCAAGTTTAGCACACAACACGAGGAAAGCTCCGTGACCCACAAATAACCACGAGAGTAGAGATGACTTCATGGGCTCGACTCACATGAATGCCAACTTTCTACAGTACCTCAAGACGAGGAGTTTCTCAGCTATAGGAATGTAAGAGAGATCCTGAGTGTGCTGTCCCAAGTGGAATGGACCGAGATGCCCTGACTCGAAATAAGGCCGGATTTCCCTGCAGTGATTTGAATGCAGGATCGTCTTTAATTTCACAAGGTGAAGGGATGTCTGAATCCCCTGTGGAGACTTTAGAGAAAGCAGTAGTTCCCCGCCTCATCTCGACAGGAGGCCTCACATGCCTTTGAAAATTCGAAAGGAACTTGGAGTTCAATGCTTCCAAAGAGACGATGCCTGCATCCCATTGAAAACTGATAGGAATCCCAATATCACTGTGGCACCTGGAAAAGGAACCAGTGTCCCAAGTCTCAAATAAAGAGGGGTCCCTATTGCCCTGCCAACCCTCAAGGAGAATCCCGATGTGTCCCTGGCAACGAGACATGACTCCTGACATCACGGAATAAACACGGGTATTGAAGCGCCATCCACGTCCTAACTCCAGAATATACCCCAGGTTCCCGCCGCAACACGAGCAAAACCACGAGACTTCCCCCTCGCTGCCAGATGAGGCCAGATTCCCCTGCAGTGCATGCAGAGCAATTCCGTGTTCCCCTTTCAAACAAGAAAGGTGTCTGCACTTCCTGGATGGAACTTCAGAGAGTCCCCAAGAACACTGTCACAAGTCTATAGGGGCCCTGAGGTCACCGCAGCAACACGAAAGAGATCCGTGTACATGAAATCATCTCAAGATGAGGCCTGATTGCGCTGCATTGGTTCCAGAGCCATCCCACATTTGCCATGAAACAAGACAAGGGACTTAACTTCCTTTAGGCAACTCCAGAGATTCCCCGAAATCAACAACCAAAGTCTAGAAGAACACCAAGTTCAGCCCCGCAAATGGAGAAAAGCTAAGTGTACACCAAATCTTCTCAAGATGAGAGCGGAATCCCTGGCACCATCTCAAGAGGAATGAAGACATTCCACAAGCACTTTAAGATGAGGCATCTCTCAGCGGTAGGTATGTGAGGGGGAATCTAAGTTTGCTGCCTCAAGAAGAACGGACACCAAGGTGCCCTGACTCGAAATAAGGCCGGATTTCCCTGCAGTGACTTGAATGCAGGTTCGTCTTTCATCTCACAAGATGAAGGGATGTCAGAATCCCCTGTGGAGACCCTAGAGAAAGCCCTAGTTTGCCGCCTCATCTGGACGGAATGCCTCACATACCTTTGATAACGTGCAAGGAACCCCGAGTTCAATGAGCTCAATGTTTCAAAACGAGGCGATGCCTGAGTCTGCTTGAAGATTGACAGGAATTCCAATATCCTGTGGCAACTGGAAAGGGAACCTGGTCTCACGCCACACCTCGAGAGGCGTCCCTAATGCCCTGCCAAGTCGAGGAGAATATCGAGGTGTCCCAAGCAACTAGACAAGAGTCCTGTGACGTCGCTGAACAAACCCGAGTTTTGAAGGGCCATCCCCATCTTAACTCGAGAATATTCCCAAGGTTCCTGCTGCAACTCGAGAAAAACCATGAGACTTCTCCACACTGGGAGAAGAGGCTCGATTCCCATTCATCGATTGGAGAGTAATTTCGTGTTTCTCGTCAAAAAGAAAGGAGCCTTGACTTCCTTGATGGAACCCCAGAGAATCCCTAAGAACAGGGACACAAGTATAGAGGGACCCAGACGTCACAACAGCAACATGAAAGCATTCCATGTACCCTCATATAAACTCGAGATGAGGCCTGAATTCCCTGCATTAGATCCAGAGCCATTCTGCCATCAACATCAAACACAAGTGGCTTGTCTTTCCTTAATCAACTCCGGGAGATAACCCGGGAACACCGTCCCAACTCTAGAGGAACACCAAGTTTAGCACAGCAACTCGACGAAAGCTCCGTGTACCACAAATCTAATCGAGAGTAGAGATGACTCCATGGGCTCGACTCACATGAATGCCAACTTTCTACAGCACCTCAAGACGAGGAGTTTCTCAGCTATAGGAATGTAAGAGAGATCCTGAGTGTGCTGCCCCAAGTGGAATGGACACCGAGATGCCCTGACTCGAAATAAGGCCGGATTTCCCTGCAGTGATTGGAATGCAGGATCGTCTTTAATTTCACAAGGTGAAGGGATGTCTGAATCCCCTGTGGAGACTTTAGAGAAAGCAGTAGTTCCCCGCCTCATCTCGACAGGAGGCCTCACATGCCTTTGAAAATTCGAAAGGAACTTGGAGTTCAATGCTTCCAAAGGAGACGATGCCTGAATCCCATTGAAAACTGATAGGAATCCCAATATCACTGTGGCACCTGGAAAAGGAACCTGGGTCCCAAGACTCAAATAAAGAGGGTTCCCTATTGCCCTGCCAAATCGCAAGGAGAATCCCGATGTGTTCCTGGCAACGACACATAACTCCTGTCATCACGGAATAATCACGAGTTTTGAAGGGCCATTCACGTCCTAACTCGAGAATATACCTCAGATTCCCACCGCAACTCGAGAAAAACCACGAGACTTCCTTCTCGCTGCCAGATGAGGCCTGATTCCCCTGCAGTGCATGCAGAGCAATTCTGTGTTCCCCTATCAAACATGAAAGGAGTCTGGACTTCCTGGATGGAACTTCGGAGAGTCCCCAAGAACACTGTCACAAGTCTATAGGTGCCCTGACGTCACCGCAGCAACACGTAAGTGATCCGTGTACACGAAATCAACCCAAGATGAGGCCCGATTGCGCTGCATTTGCTCCAGAGCCATTCCACATTCCCCATTAAACACGACAAGGGACTTAACTTCCTTTAGGCAACTCCAGAGATTCCCCGAATTCAACAACCAATGTCTAGAGGAACACCAAGTTCAGCCCAGCAAATGGAGAAAAGCTAAGTGTAGTCCAAGTCATCTCAAGATGAGAACGGAATCCCTGGCACCGTCTCAAGAGAAGAATGAAGACATTCCACAAGCACCTTAAGATGCAGCATCTCTCAGCCGTAGGTATGTGAGGGGGAATCTAAGTTTGCTTTCCCAAGAAGAACGGACACAGAGGTGCCCTGAAACAAAATAAGGCCGGGTTTCCTTCAGTGACTTGAATGCAGGTTCGTCTTTCATCTCACAAGATGAAGGGATATCTCAATCCCCTGTGGAGACCCTAGAGAAAGCCCTAGTTCGCCGCCTCATCTGGACGGGATGCCTCACATCCGTTTGACAATGCGCAAGGAACCCCGAGTTCAATGAGTTCAATGTTTCAAAAGGAGGCGATGCCTGAGTCTGCTTGAAGATTGACAGGAATTCCAATATCCATGTGACAACTGGAAATGGAACCTGGGTCTCCCGCCTCACCTCGAGAGGCGTCCCTAATGCCCTGCCAAACGTCGAGGAGAATATCGAGGTGTCCCAAGCAACAAGACAAGAGTCCTGATATCGCTGATAAAACCCGAGTTTTGAATTGCCATCCCCATCTTAACTCGAGAACATTCCAAAGGTTCCTGCTGCAACTCGAAAAAGCCATGAAACTTTCTCCACGCTGTGAAAAGAGGCTCGATTCCCATTCATCGATTGGAGAGCAATTTCGTGTTTCTCGTCAAAAAGAAAGGAGCCTTGATTTCCTTGATGGAAAGCCAGAGAATCCCTAAAATCCGGGACACAAGTATAGAGGGACCCAGAAGTCACAACAGCAACATGAAAGCATTCCGTGTACCCTCATATCATCTCGAGATGAGGCCTGAATCCCCTGCATTAGATCCAGAGCCATTCTGCCATCAACATCAAGCACAAGTGGCTTGCCTTTCCTTAATCAACTCCGGAGATAATCCAGGAACACCGTCCCAACTCCAGAGAAACACCAAGTTTAGCACACAACACGAGGAAAGCTCCGTGACCCACAAATAACCACGAGAGTAGAGATGACTCCATGGGCTCGACTCACATGAATGCCACTTTTTCTACAGTACCTCAAGACGAGGAGTTTTCTCAGCTATAGGAATGTAAGAGAGATCCTGAGTGTGCTCCCCAAGTGGAATGGACACCGAGATGCCCTGACTCGAAATAAGGCCGGATTTCCCTGCAGTGATTTGAATGCAGGATCGTCTTTAATTTCACAAGGTGAAGGGATGTCTGAATCCCCTGTGGAGACTTTAGAGAAAGCAGTAGTTCCCCGCCTCATCTCGACAGGAGGCCTCACATGCCTTTGAAAATTCGAAAGGAACTTGGAGTTCAATGCTTCCAAAGAGACGATGCCTGCATCCCATTGAAAACTGATAGGAATCCCAATATCAGTGTGGCACCTGGAAAAGGAACCAGTGTCCCAAGTCTCAAATAAAAAGGGGTCCCTATTGCCCTGCCAACCTTCAAGGAGAATCCCGATGTGTCCCTGGCAACGAGACATGACTCCTGACATCACGGAATAAACACGGGTTTTGAAGTGCCATCCACATCCTAACTCCAGAATATACCCCAGGTTCCCGCCGCAACACGAGCAAAACCACGAGACTTCCCCCTCGCTGCCAGATGAGGCCAGATTCCCCTGCAGTGCATGCAGAGCAATTCCGTGTTCCCCTTTCAAACAAGAAAGGTGTCTGCACTTCCTGGATGGAACTTCAGAGAGTCCCCAAGAACACTGTCACAAGTCTATAGGGGCCCTGAGGTCACCGCAGCAACACGAAAGAGATCCGTGTACCTGAAATCATCTCAAGATGAGGCCTGATTGCGCTGCATTGGTTCCAGAGCCATCCCACATTTGCCATCAAACAAGACAAGGGACTTAACTTCCTTTAGGCAACTCCAGAGATTCCCCGAAATCAACAACCAAAGTCTAGAAGAACACCAAGTTCAGCCCCGCAAATGGAGAAAAGCTAAGTGTACACCAAATCTCTCAAGATGAGAGCGGAATCCCTGGCACCATCTCAAGAGGAATGAAGACATTCCACAAGCACTTTAAGATGAGGCATCTCTCAGCGGTAGGTAGGTATGTGAGGGGGAATCTAAGTTTGCTGCCTCAAGAAGAACGGACACCAAGGTGCCCTGACTCGAAATAAGGCCGGATTTCCCTGCAGTGACTTGAATGCAGGTTCGTCTTTCATCTCACAAGATGAAGGGATGTCTGAATCCCCTGTGGAGACTTTAGAGAAAGCAGTAGTTCCCCGCCTCATCTCGACAGGAGGCCTCACATGCCTTTGAAAATTCGAAAGGAACTTGGACTTCAATGCTTCCAAAGAGACGATGCCTGCATCCCATTGAAAACTGATAGGAATCCCAATATCACTGTGGCACCTGGAAAAGGAACCTGGGTCCCAAGTTTCAAATAAAGAGGGTTCCCTATTGCCCTGCCAAATCGCAAGGAGAATCCCGATGTGTTCCTGGCAACGACACATAACTCCTGACATCACGGAATAATCACGAGTTTTGAAGGGCCATTCACGTCCTAACTCGAGAATATACCTCAGGTTCCCGCCGCAACTCGAGAAAAACCACGAGACTTCCTTCTCGCTGCCAGATGAGGACTGATTCCCCTGCAGTGCATGCAGAGCAATTCTGTGTTCCCCTATCAAACATGAAAGGAGTCTGGACTTCCTGGATGGAACTTCGGAGAGTCCCCAAGAACACACTGTCACAAGTCTATAGGTGCCCTGACGTCACCGCAGCAACACGAAAGTGATCCGTGTACACGAAATCAACCCAAGATGAGGCCCGATTGCGCTGCATTTGCTCCAGAGCCATCCCACATTCCCCATTAAACACGACAAGGGACTTAACTTCCTTTAGGCAACTCCAGAGATTCCCCGAATTCAACAACCAATGTCTAGAGGAACACCAAGTTCAGCCCAGCAAATGGAGAAAAGCTAAGTGTAGTCCAAGTCATCTCAAGATGAGAACGGAATCCCTGGCACCGTCTCAAGAAGAATGAAGACATTCCACAAGCACCTTAAGATGCGGCATCTCTCAGCCGTAGGTATGTGAGGGGGAATCTAAGTTTGCTGTCCCAAGAAGAACGGACACAGTGGTGCCCTGACACAAAATAAGGCCGGATTTCCTTCAGTGACTTGAATGCAGGTTCGTCTTTCATCTCACAAGATGAAGGGATAACTGAATCCCCTGTGGAGACCCTAGAGAAAGCCCTAGTTCGCCGCCTCATCTGGACGGGCTGCCTCACATCCGTTTGAAAGTGCGCAAGGAACCCCGAGTTCAATGAGTTCAATGTTTCAAAAGGAGGCGATGCCTGAGTCTGCTTGAAGATTGACAGGAATTCCAATATCCATGTGACAACTGGAAATGGAACCTGGGTCTCACGCCTCACCTCGAGAGGCGTCCCTAATGCCCTGCCAAACGTCGAGGAGAATATCGAGGTGTCCCAAGCAACTAGACAAGAGTCCTGACATCGCTGAACAAACCCGAGTTTTGAAGGGCCATCCCCATCTTAACTCGAGAATATTCCCAAGGTTCCTGCTGCAACTCGAAAAAACCATGAAACTTTCTCCACGCTGTGAGAAGAGCTCGATTCCCATTCATCGATTGGAGAGTAATTTCGTGTTTCTCGTCAAAAAAGAAAGGAGCCTTGATTTCCTTGATGGAAAGCCAGAGAATCCCTAAAAACCGGGACACAAGTATAGAGGGACCCAGAAGTCACAACAGCAACATGAAAGCATTCCGTGTACCCTCATATCATCTCGAGATGAGGCCTGAATCCCCTGCATTAGATCCAGAGCCATTCTGCCATCAACATCAAGCACAAGTGGCTTGTCTTTCCTTAATCAACTCCGGAGATAACCCAGGAAACACGTCCCAACTCCAGAGGAACACCAAGTTTAGCACACAACACGAGGAAAGCTCCGTGACCCACAAATAACCTCGAGAGTAGAGATGACTTCATGGGCTCGACTCACATGAATGCCAACTTTCTACAGTACCTCAAGACGAGGAGTTTCTCAGCTATAGGAAGTAAGAGAGATCCTGAGTGTGCTGTCCCAAGTGGAATGGACACCGAGATGCCCTGACTCGAAATAAGGCCGGATTTCCCTGCAGTGATTTGAATGCAGGATCGTCTTTAATTTCACAAGGTGAAGGGATGTCTGAATCCCCTGTGGAGACTTTAGAGAAAGCAGTAGTTCCCCGCCTCATCTCGACAGGAGGCCTCACATGCCTTTGAAAATTCGAAAGGAACTTGGAGTTCAATGCTTCCAAAGAGACGATGCCTGCATCCCATTGAAAACTGATAGGAATCCCAATATCACTGTGGCACCTGGAAAAGGAACCAGTGTCCCAAGTCTCAAATAAAAGAGGGGTCCCTATTGCCCTGCCAACCTTCAAGGAGAATCCCGATGTGTCCCTGGCAACGAGACATGACTCCTGACATCACGGAATAAACACGGGTTTTGAAGCGCCATCCACGTCCTAACTCCAGAATATACCCCAGGTTCCCGCCGCAACACGAGCAAAAACCACGAGACTTCCCCTCGCTGCCAGATGAGGCCAGATTCCCCTGCAGTGCATGCAGAGCAATTCCGTGTTCCCCTTTCAAACAAGAAAGGTGTCTGCACTTCCTGGATGGAACTTCAGAGAGTCCCCAAGAACACTGTCACAAGTCTATAGGGGCCCTGAGGTCACCGCAGCAACACGAAAGAGATCCGTGTACCTGAAATCATCTCAAGATGAGGCCTGATTGCGCTGCATTGGTTCCAGAGCCATCCCACATTTCCCATCAAACAAGACAAGGGACTTAACTTCCTTTAGGCAACTCCAGAGATTCCCCGAAATCAACAACCAAAGTCTAGAAGAACACCAAGTTCAGCCCCGCAAATGGAGAAAAGCTAAGTGTACACCAAATCCTCTCAAGATGAGAGCGGAATCCCTGGCACCATCTCAAGAGGAATGAAGACATTCCACAAGCACTTTAAGATGAGGCATCTCTCAGCGGTAGGTATGTGAGGGGGAATCTAAGTTTGCTGCCTCAAGAAGAACGGACACCAAGGTGCCCTGACTCGAAATAAGGCCGGATTTCCCTGCAGTGACTTGAATGCAGGTTCGTCTTTCATCTCACAAGATGAAGGGATGTCTGAATCCCCTGTGGAGACTTTAGAGAAAGCAGTAGTTCCCCGCCTCATCTCGACAGGAGGCCTCACATGCCTTTGAAAATTCGAAAGGAACTTGGAGTTCAATGCTTTCAAAGAGACGATGCCTGCATCCCATTGAAAACTGACAGGAATCCCAATATCACTGTGGCACCTGGAAAAGGAACCTGTGTCCCAAGTCTCAAATAAAGAGGGTCCCTATTGCCCTGCCAAACCTTCAAGGAGAATCCGATGTGTCCCTGGCAACGAGACATGACTCCTGACATCACGGAATAAACACGAGTTTTGAAGGCCATCCACGTCCTAACTCGAGAATATACCCCAGGTTCCTGCCGCAACTCGAGAAAAAACCACGAGACTTTCCCCTCGCTGCCAGATGAGGCCAGATTCCCCTGCAGTGCATGCAGAGCAATTTCGTGTTCCCCTTTCAAACAAGAAAGAGTCTGCACTTCCTGGATGGAACTTCAGAGAATCCCCAAGAACACTGTCACAAGTCTATAGGGCCCTGAGGTCACCGCAGCAACACGAAAGAGATCCGTGTACACTGAAATCATCTCAAGATGAGGCCTGATTGCGCTGCATTTTCCAGAGCCATCCACATTTCCCATCAAACAAGACAAGGGACTTAACTTCCTTTAGGCAACTCCAGAGATTCCCCGAAAATCAACAACCAAAGTCTAGAAGAACACCAAGTTCAGCCCCGCAAATGGAGAAAAGCTAAGTGTACACCAAATCATCTCGAGATGAGAGCGGAATCCCTGGCACCGTCTCAAGAAAATGAAGACATTCCACAAGCACCTTAAGATGAGGCATCTCTCAGCGGTAGGTATGTGAGGGGGAATCTAAGTTTGCTGCCCAAGAAGAAATGGACACAAGTGCCCTGACTCGAAATAAGGCCGGATTTCCCTGCAGTGACTTGAATGCAGGTTCGTCTTTCATCTCACAAGATGAAGGGATGTCTGAATCCCCTGTGGAGACCCTAGAGAAAGCCCTAGTTTGCCGCCTCATCTGGACGGGATGCCTCACATACCTTTGAAACGTGAAAGGAACCCCGAGTTCAATGAGTTCAATGTTTCAAAAGGAGGCGATGCCTGAGTCTGCTTGAAGATTGACAGGAATTCCAATCATCCTGTGTGGCAACTGGAAAAGGGAAACCTGGGTCTCACCCACACTCTCGAGAGGCGTCCCTAATGCCCTGCCAAACGTCGAGGAGAATATCGAGGTGTCCCAAGCAACTAGACAAGAGTCCTGACATCGCTGAACAAACCCGAGTTTTGAAGGGCCATTCCCCATCTTAACTCGAGAATATTCCCAAGGTTCCTGCTGCAACTCGAGAAAAACCATGAGACTTCTCCACACTGTGAGAAGAGGCTCGATTCCCATTCATCGATTGGAGAGTAATTTCGTGTTTCTCGTCAAAAAGAAAGGAGCCTTGACTTCCTTGATGGAACCCAGAGAATCCCTAAGAACAGGGACACAAGTATAGAGGGACCCAGACGTCACAACAGCAACATGAAAGCATTCCGTGTACCCTCATATAAACTCGAGATGAGGCCTGAATCCCCTGCATTAGATCCAGAGCCATTCTGCCATCAACATCAAACACAAGTGGCTTGTCTTTCCTTAATCAACTCCGGAGATAACCCGGGAACACCGTCCCAACTCTAGAGGAACACCAAGTTTAGCACAGCAAAATCGAGGAAAGCTCCGTGTACCACAAAAATCTAATCGAGAGTAGAGATGACTCCATGGGCTCGACTCACATGAATGCCAACTTTCTACAGCACCTCAAGACGAGGAGTTTCTCAGCTATAGGAATGTAAGAGAGATCCTGAGTGTGCTGTCCCAAGTGGAATGGACACCGAGATGCCCTGACTCGAAATAAGGCCGGATTTACCTGCAGTGATTTGAATGCAGGATCGTCTTTAATTTCACAAGGTGAAGGGATGTCTGAATCCCCTGTGGAGACTTTAGAGAAAGCAGTAGTTCCCCGCCTCATCTCGACAGGAGGCCTCACATGCCTTTGAAAATTCGAAAGGAACTTGGACTTCAATGCTTCCAAAGAGACGATGCCTGCATCCCATTGAAAACTGATAGGAATCCCAATATCACTGTGGCACCTGAAAAAGGAACCAGTGTCCCAAGTCTCAAATAAAGAGGGGTCCCTATTGCCCTGCCAACCCTCAAGGAGAATCCCGATGTGTCCCTGGCAACGAGACATGACTCCTGACATCACGGAATAAACACGGGTTTTGAAGCGCCATCCACGTCCTAACTCCAGAATATACCCCAGGTTCCCCCGCCGCAACACGAGCAAAACCACGAGACTTCCCCCTCGCTGCCAGATGAGGCCAGATTCCCCTGCAGTGCATGCAGAGCAATTCCGTGTTCCCCTTTCAAACAAGAAAGGTGTCTGCACTTCCTGGATGGAACTTCAGAGAGTCCCCAAGAACACTGTCACAAGTCTATAGGGGCCCTGAGGTCACCGCAGCAACACGAAAGAGATCCGTGTACCTGAAATCATCTCAAGATGAGGCCTGATTGCGCTGCATTGGTTCCAGAGCCATCCTACATTTCCCATCAAACAAGACAAGGGACTTAACTTCCTTTAGGCAACTCCAGAGATTCCCCGAAATCAACAACCAAAGTCTAGAAGAACACCAAGTTCAGCCCCGCAAATGGAGAAAAGCTAAGTGTACACCAAATCCTCTCATGATGAGAGCGGAATCCCTGGCACCGTCTCAAGAGGAATGAAGACATTCCACAAGCACTTTAAGATGAGGCATCTCTCAGCAGTAGGTATGTGAGGGGGAATCTAAGTTTGCTGCCTCAAGAAGAACGGACACCGAGGTGCCCTGACTCGAAATAAGGCCGGATTTCCCTGCAGTGACTTGAATGCAGGTTCGTCTTTCATCTCACAAGATGAAGGGATGTCTGAATCCCCTGTGGAGACCCTAGAGAAAGCCCTAGTTCGCCACCTCATCTGGACGGGATGCCTCACATACCTTTGACAACGTGCAAGGAACCCCGAGTTCAATGAGCTCAATGTTTCAAAACGAGGCGATGCCTGAATCTGCTTGAAGATTGACAGGAATTCCAATATCCCTGTGGCAACTGGAAAGGGAACCTGGGTCTCACGCCACACCTCGAGAGGCGTCCCTAATGCCCTGCCAAACGTCGAGGAGAATATCGAGGTGTCCCAAGCAACTAGACAAGAGTCCTGACATCGCTGAACAAACCCGAGTTTTGAAGGGCCATCCCCATCTTAACTCGAGAATATTCCCAAGGTTCCTGCTGCAACTCGAGAAAAACCATGAGACTTCTCCACACTGTGAGAAGAGGCTCGATTCCCATTCATCGATTGGAGAGTAATTTGTTTCTCGTCAAAAAGAAAGGAGCCTTGACTTCCTTGATGGAACCCCAGAGAATCCCTAAGAAGGGACACAAGTATAGAGGGACCCAGACGTCACAACAGCAACATGAAAGCATTCCATGTACCCTCATATAAACTCGAGATGAGGCCTGAATCCCCTGCATTAGATCCAGAGCCATTCTGCCATCAACATCAAACACAAGTGGCTTGTCTTTCCTTAATCAACTCCGGAGATAACCCGGGAACACCGTCCCAACTCCAGAGGGAACACCAAGTTTAGCACAGCAACTCGACCAAAGCTCCGTGTACCACAAATCTAATCGAGAGTAGAGATGACTCCATGGGCTCGACTCACATGAATGCCAACTTTCTACAGCACCTCAAGACGAGGAGTTTCTCAGCTATAGGAATGTAAGAGAGATCCTGAGTGTGCTGCCCCAAGTGGAATGGACACCGAGATGCCCTGACTCGAAATAAGGCCGGATTTACCTGCAGGAGATTGAATGCAGGATCGTCTTTAATTTCACAAGGTGAAGGGATGACTGAATCCCCTGTGGAGACTTTAGAGAAAGCAGTAGTTCCCCGCCTCATCTCGACAGGAGGCCTCACATGCCTTTGAAAATTCGAAAGGAACTTGGAGTTCAATGCTTCCAAAGGAGACGATGCCTGAATCCCATTGAAAACTGATAGGAATCCCAATATCACTGTGGCACCTGGAAAAGGAACCTGGGTCCCAAGACTCAAATAAAGAGGGGTCCCTATTGCCCTGCCAAATCGCAAGGAGAATCCCGATGTGTTCCTGGCAACGACACATAACTCCTGACATCACGGGATAATCACGAGTTTTGAAGGGCCATTCACGTCCTAACTCGAGAATATACCTCAGTTTCCCGCCGCAACTCGAGAGAAAAAAACCACGAGACTTCCTTCCTCGCTGCCAGATGAGGCCTGATTCCCCTGCAGTGCATGCAGAGCAATTCCGTGTTCCCCTTTCAAACATGAAAGGGAGTCTGGACTTCCTGGATGGAACTTCGGAGAGTCCCCAAGAACATTGTCACAAGTCTATAGGGCCCTGACGTCACCGCAGCAACACAAAAGAGATTCGTGTACCGAAATCATCTCAAGATGAGGCCCGATTGCGCTGCATTTGCTCCAGAGCCATCCCACATTCCCCATCAAACATGACAAGGGACTTAACTTCCTTTAGGCAACTCCAGAGATTCCCCGAATTCAACAACCAAAGTCTAGAGGAACACCAAGTTCAGCCCCGCAAATGGAGAAAAGCTAAAGTGTACTCAAAATCATCTCAAGATGAGAGCGGAATCCCTGGCACCGTCTCAAGAAGAATGAAGACATTCCACAAGCACCTTAAGATGCGGCATCTCTCAGCCGTAGGTATGTGAGGGGGAATCTAAGTTTGCTGTCCCAAGAAGAACGGACACAGAGGTGCCCTGACACAAAATAAGGCCGGATTTCCTTCAGTGACTTGAATGCAGGTTCGTCTTTCATCATCTCACAAGATGAAGGGATATCTGAATCCCCTGTGGAGACGCTAGAGAAAGCCCTAGTTCGCCGCCTCATCTGGACTGGATGCCTCACATTCCTTTGACAATGCGCAAGGAACCCCGAGTTCAATGAGTTCAATGTTTCAAAAGGAGGCGATGCCTGAGTCTGCTTGAAGATTGACAGGAATTCCAATATCCATGTGACAACTGGAAAGGGAACCTGGGTCTCACGCCTCACCTCGAGAGGCGTCCCTAATGCCCTGCCAAACGTCGAGGAGAATATCGAGGTGTCCCAAGCAACTAGACAAGAGTCCTGACATCGCTGAACAACCCGAGTTTTGAAGGGCCATCCCCATCTTAACTCGAGAATATTCCCAAGGTTCCTGTTGCAACTCGAAAAAAACCATGAAATTTCTCCACACTGTGAGAAGAGGCTCGATTCCCATTCATCGATTGGAGAGTAATTTCGTGTTTCTCGTCAAAAAGAAAGGAGCCTTGATTCCTTGATGGAAGCCAGAGAATCCCTAAGAACCGGGACACAAGTATAGAGGGACCCAGAAAGTCACAACAGCAACATGAAAGCATTCCGTGTACCCTCATATCATCTCGAGATGAGGCCTGAATCCCCTGCATTAGATCCAGAGCCATTCTGCCATCAACATCAAACACAAGTGGCTTGTCTTTCCTTAATCAACTCCGGAGATAACCCGGGAACACCGTCCCAACTCCAGAGGAACACCAAGTTTAGCACACAGCAACGAGAAAGCTCCATGTACACAAATCACCTCGAGAGTAGAGATGACTCCATGGGCTCGACTCACATGAATGCCAACTTTCTACAGCACCTCAAGACGAGGAGTTTCTCAGCTATAGGAATGTAAGAGAGATCCTGAGTGTGCTGCCCCAAGTGGAATGGACACCGAGATGCCCTGACTCGAAATAAGGCCGGATTTCCCTGCAGTGATTTGAATGCAGGATCGTCTTTAATTTCACAAATTTGAAGGGATGTCTGAATCCCCTGTGGAGACTTTAGAGAAAGCAGTAGTTCCCCGCCTCATCTCGACAGGAGGCCTCACATGCCTTTGAAAATTCTAAAGGAACTTGGAGTTCAATGCTTCCAAAGGAGACGAATGCCTGAATCCCATTGAAAACTGATAGAAATCCCAATATCACTGTGGCACCTGGAAAAGGAACCTGGGTCCCAAGACTCAAATAAGAGGGGTCCCTATTGCCCTGCCAAATCGCAAGGAGAATCCCGATGTGTTCCCTGGCAACGAGACATGACTCCTGACATCACGGGAATAAACACGGGTTTTGAAGGGCCATCCACGTCCTAACTCGAGAATATACCCCAGGTTCCCGCCGCAACTCGAGAAAAACCACGAGACTTCCCCTCGCTGCCAGATGAGGCCAGATTTCCCCTGCAGTGCATGCAGAGCAATTCCGTGTTCCCCTTTCAAACATGAAAGGAGTCTGGACTTCCTGGATGGAACTTCGGAGAGTCCCCAAGAACACTGTCACAAGTATATTGGGGCCCCTGACGTCACCGCAGCAACACAAAAGAGATCCGTGTACCCGAAATCATCTCAAGATGAGGCCCGATTGCGCTGCATTGTCTCCAGAGCCATCCCACATTCCCCATCAAACACGACAAGGGACTTAACTTCCTTTAGGCAACTCCAGAGATTCCCCGAAATCAACAACCAAAGTCTAGAAGAACACCTAGTTCAGCCCCGCAAATGGAGAAAAGCTAAGTGTACTCCAAATCCTCTCAAGATGAGAGCGGAATCCCTGGAACCGTCTCAAGAGGAATGAAGACATTCCACAAGCACCTTAAGATGAGGCATCTCTCAGCAGTAGGTATGTGAGGGGGAATCTAAGTTTGCTGCCTCAAGAAGAACGGACACCGAGGTGCCCTGACTCGAAATAAGGCCGGATTTCCCTGCAGTGACTTGAATGCAGGTTCGTCTTTCATCTCACAAGATGAAGGGATGTTTGAATCCCCTGTGGAGACCCTAGAGAAAGCCCTAGTTCGCCGCCTCATCTGGACGGGATGCCTCACATCCCTTTGACAATGTGCAAGGAACCCCGAGTTCAATGAGTTCAATGTTTCAAAAGGAGGCGATGCCTGAGTCTGCTTGAAGATTGACAGGAATTCCAATATCCCTGTGGCAATTGGAAAGGGAACCTGGGTCTCACGCCTCACATCTAGAGGCGTCCTAATGCCCTGCCAAGCGTCGAGGAGAATATCGAAGGTGTCCCAAGCAACTAGACAAGAGTCCTGACGTCGATGAACAAACCCGAGTTTTGAAGGCCACCCCCATCTTAACTCAAGAATATTCCCAAGGTTCCTGCTGCAACTCGAGAAAAATCATGAGACTTCTCCACGCAGTGAGAAGAGGCTCGATACCCATTCATCGATTTTAGAGTAATTTCGTGTTTTTCGTCAAAAAGAAAGGAGCCTTGACTTCCTTGATGGAACCCCAGAGAATCCCTAAAAAGGGACACAAGTATAGAGGGTCACCCAGCAACATGAAAGCATTCCGTGTTCCCTCATATCATCTCGAGATGAGGCCTGAATCCCCTGCATTAGATCCAGAGCCATTCTGCCATCAACATCAAACACAAGTGGCTTGTATTTCCTTAATCAACTCCGGAGATAACCCGGGAACACCGTCCCAACTCTAGAGGAACACCACGTTTAGCACAGCAACTCGACGAAATGCTCCGTGTACCACAAATCTAATCGAGAGTAGAGATGACTCCATGGGCTCGACTCACATGAATGCCAACTTTTTACAGCACCTCAAGACGAGGAGTTTCTCAGCTATAGGAATGTAAGAGAGATCCTGAGTGTGCTGCCCCAAGAGGAATGGACACCGAGATGCCCTGACTCGAAATAAGGCAGGATTTCCCTGCAGTGATTAGAATGCAGGATCGTCTTTCATTTCAAAAGGTGAAGGGATGTATGAATTCCCTGTGGGGACTTTAGAGAAAGAAGTAGTTCCCCGCCTCATCTCGACAGGAGGCCTCACATGCCTTTGAAAATTCGAAAGGAACTTGGAGTTCAATGCTTCCAAAGAGACGATGCCTGAATCCCATTGAAAACTGATAGGAATCCCAATATCACTGTGGCACCTGGAAAAGGAACCTGGGTCCCAAGACTCAAATAAGAGGGGTCCCTATTGCCCTGCCAAATCGCAAGAGAATCCCGATGTGTTCCTGGCAACGAGACATGACTCCTGACATCAGGGATAAACACGAGTTTTGAAGGGCCATCCACGTCCCTAACTCGAGAATATACCCCATGTTCCCGCCGCAACTCGAGAAAAACCACGGGACTTCCTCCTCGCTGCCAGATGAGGCCTGATTCCCCTGCAGTGCATGCAGAGCAATTCCGTGTTCCCCTTTCAAACATGAAAGGAGTCTGGACTTCCTGGATGGAACTTCGGAGATCCCCAAGAACACTGTCACAAGTCTATAGGGCCCTGTCGTCACCGCAGCAACACAAAACAGATCCGTGTACCCAAAATCATCTCAAGATGAGGCCCGATTGTACTGCATTGTCTCCAGAGCCATCCCACATTCCCCATCAAACAAGACAAGGGACTTACCTTCCTTTAGGGAAATTCCAGAGATTCCCCGAAACCAACAACCAAAAGTCTAGAAAAACACCAAGTTCAGCCCCGCAAATGGAGAAAAGCTAAGTGTACTCCAAATCCTCTCAAGATGAGAGGGGAATCCCTGGCACCGTCTCAAGAGGAATGAAGACATTCCACAAGCACCTTAAGATGAGGCATCTCTCAGCAGTAGGTATGTGAGGGGCAATCTAAGTTTGCTGCCTCAAGAAGAACGGACACCGAGGTGCCCTGACTCGAAATAAGGCCGGATTTCCCTGCAGTGACTTGAATGCAGGTTCGTCTTTCATCTCACAACATGAAAGGATGTTTGAATCCCCTGTGGAGACCCTAGAGAAAGCCCTAGTTCGCCGCCTCATCTGGACGGGATGCCTCACATCCCTTTGACAATGCGCAAGGAACCCCGAGTTCAATGAGTTCAATGTTTCAAAAGGAGGCGATGCCTGAGTCTGCTTGAAGATTGACAGGAATTCCAATATCCCTGTGGCAATTGGAAAGGGAACCTGGGTCTCAGTCTCACATCTAGAGGCGTCCTAATGCCCTGCCAAGCGTCGAGGAGAATATCGAGTGTCCCTAGCAACTAGACAAGAGTCCTGACGTCGATGAACAAACCCACGAGATTTGAAGGCCACCCCCATCTTAACTCAAGAATATTCCCAAGGTTCCTGCTGCAACTCGAGAAAAATCATGAGACTTCTCCACGCAGTGAGAAGAGGCTCGATTCCCATTCATCGATTTTAGAGTAATTTCGTGTTTCTCGTCAAAAAGAAAGGAGCCTTGACTTCCTTGATGGAATGCCAGAGAATCCCTAAGAAAAGGGACACAAGTATAGAGGGACCCAGAAGTCCAGCAACATGAAAGCATTCCGTGTACCCTCATATCATCTCGAGATGAGGCCTGAATCCCCTGCATTAGATCCAGAGCCATTCTGCCATCAACATCAAACACAAGTGGCTTGTATTTCCTTAATCAACTCCGGAGATAATCCGGGAACACCGTCCCAACTCTAGTGGAATACCACGTTTAGCACAGCAACTCGACGAATGCTCCGTGTACCACAAATCTAATCGAGAGTAGAGATGACTCCATGGGCTCGACTCACATGAATGCCAACTTTCTACAGCACCTCAAGACGAGGAGTTTCTCAGCTATAGGAATGTAAGAGAGATCCTGAGTGTGCTGCCCCAAGAGGAATGGACACCGTGATGCCCTGACTCGAAATAAGGCAGGATTTCCCTGCAGTGATTAGAATGCAGGATCGTCTTTCATTTCACAAGGTGAAGGGATGTATGAATTCCCTGTGGGGACTTTAGAGAAAGAAGTAGTTCCCCGCCTCATCTCGACAGGAGGCCTCACATGCCTTTGAAAATTCGAAAGGAACTTGGAGTTCAATGCTTCCAAAGAGACGATGCCTGAATCCCATTGAAAACTGATAGGAATCCCAATATCACTGTGGCACCTGGAAAAGGAACCTGGGTCCCAAGACTCAAATAATGAGGGGTCCCTATTGCCCTGCCAAATCGCAAGGAGAATCCCGATGTGTTCCTGGCAACGAGACATGACTCCTGACATCAGGGATAAACACGAATTTTGAAGGGCCATCCACGTCCCAACTCGAGAATACACCCCATGTTCCCGCCGCAACTCGAGAAAAACCACGGGACTTCCTCCTCGCTGCCAGATGAGGCCTAATTCCCCTGCAGTGCATGCAGAGCAATTCCGTGTTCCCCTTTCAAACATGAAAGGAGTCTGGACTTCCTGGATGGAACTTCGGAGAGTCCGCAAGAACACTGTCACAAGTCTATAGGGGCCCTGTCGTCACAGCAGCAGCACAAAACAGATCCGTGTACCCAAAATCATCTCAAGATGAGGCCCGATTGCACTGCATTGTCTCCAGAGCCATCCCACATT
>JAJLRB010000901.1:0-17831 GCA_020976825.1 Odocoileus hemionus | reverse complement strand
GCAAGGAACCCCGAGTTCAATGAGCTCAATGTTTCAAAACGAGGCGATGCCTGAATCTGCTTGAAGATTGACAGGAATTCCAATATCCCTGTGGCAACTGGAAAGGGAACCTGGGTCTCACGCCACATCTCGAGAGGCGTCCCTAATGCCCTGCCAAACGTCGAGGAAAATATCGAGGTGTCCAAAGCAACTAGACTAGAGTCCTGACATCGCTGAACAAACCCGAGTTTTGAATTGCCATCCCCATCTTAACTCGAGAATATTCCCAAGGTTCCTGCTGGAACTCGAGAAAAACCATGAGACTTCTCCACACTGTGAGAAGAGGCTCGATTCCCATTCATCGATTGGAGAGTAATTTCGTGTTTCTCGTCAAAAAGAAAGGAGCCTTGACTTCCTTGATGGAACCCCAGAGAATCCCTAAGAACAGGGACACAAGTATAGAGGGACCCAGACGTCACAACAGCAACATGAAAGCATTCCATGTACCCTCATATAAACTCGAGATGAGGCCTGAATCCCCTGCATTAGATCCAGAGCCATTCTGCCATCAACATCAAACACAAGTGGCTTGTCTTTCCTTAATCAACTCCGGAGATAACCCGGGAACACCGTCCCAACTCCAGAGGAACACCAAGTTTAGCACAGCAACTCGACCAAAGCTCCGTGTACCACAAATCTAATCGAGAGTAGAGATGACTCCATGGGCTCGACTCACATGAATGCCAACTTTCTACAGCACCTCAAGACGAGGAGTTTCTCAGCTATAGGAATGTAAGAGAGATCCTGAGTGTGCTGCCCCAAGTGGAATGGACACCGAGATGCCCTGACTCGAAATAAGGCCGGATTTACCTGCAGTGATTGGAATGCAGGATCGTCTTTAATTTCACAAGGTGAAGGGATGACTGAATCCCCTGTGGAGACTTTAGAGAAAGCAGTAGTTCCCCGCCTCATCTCGACAGGAGGCCTCACATGCCTTTGAAAATTCGAAAGGAACTTGGAGTTCAATGCTTCCAAAGGAGACGATGCCTGAATCCCATTGAAAACTGATAGGAATCCCAATATCACTGTGGCACCTGGAAAAGGAGCCTGGGTCCCAAGACTCAAATAAAGAGGGGTCCCTATTGCCCTGGAAAATCGCCAGGAGAATCCCGATGTGTTCCTGGCAAAGACACATAACTCCTGACATCACGGGATAATCACGAGTTTTGAAGGGCCATTCACGTCCTAACTCGAGAATATACCTCAGATTCCCGCCGCAACTCGAGAAAAACCACGAGACTTCCTTCTCGCTGCCAGATGAGGCCTGATTCCCCTGCAGTGCATGCAGAGCAATTCTGTGTTCCCCTTTCAAACAGGAAAGGAGTCTGGACTTCCTGGATGGAACTTCGGAGAGTCCCCAAGAACACTGTCACAAGTCTATAGGTGCCCTGATGTCACCGCAGCAACACGTAAGTGATCCGTGTACATGAAATCAACCCAAGATGAGGCCCGATTGCGCTGCATTTGCACCAGAGCCATCCCACATTCCCCATCAAACACGACAAGGGACTTAACTTCCTTTAGGCAACTCCAGAGATTCCCCGAATTCAACAACCAATGTCTAGAGGAACACCAAGTTCAGCCCCGCAAATGGAGAAAAGCTAAGTGTACTCCAAATCATGTCAAGATGAGAGCGGAATCCCTGGCACCGTCTCAGGAAGAATGAAGACATTCCAGAAGCACCTTAAGATGCGGCATCTCTTCAGCCGTAGGTATGTGAGGGGGAATGTAAGTTTGCTGTCCCAAGAAGAACGGACACAGAGGTGCCCTGACACAAAATAAGGCCGGATTTCCTTCAGTGACTTGAATGCAGGTTCGTCTTTCATCTCACAAGATGAAGGGATATCTGAATCCCCTGTGGAGACCCTAGAGAAAGCCCTAGTGTGCCGCCTCATCTGGACGGGATGACTCACATCCGTTTGAAAATGCGCAAGGAACCCCGATTTCAATGAGTTCAATGTTTCAAAAGGAGGCGATGCCTGAGTCTGCTTGAAGATTGACAGGAATTCCAATATCCATGTGACAACTGGAAAGGGAACCTGGGTCTCCCACCTCACATCGAGAGGCGTGCCTAATGCCCTGCCAAACGTCGAGGAGAATATCGAGGTGTCCCAAGCAACTAGACAAGAGTCCTGACATCGCTGAACAAACCCGAGTTTGAAGGGCCATCCCCATCTTAACTCGAGAATTTTCCCAAGGTTTCTGCTGCAACTCGCAAAAAACCATGAAATTTCTCCACGCTGTGAGAAGAGGCTCGATTCCCATTCATCGATTGGAGAGTAATTTCGTGTTTCTCGTCAAAAAGAAAGGAGCCTTGATTTCCTTGATGGATTGCCAGAGAATCCCTAAGAACCGGGACACAAGTATAGAGGGACCCAGAAGTCACAACAGCAACATGAAAGCATTCCGTGTACCCTCATATCATCTCGAGATGAGGCCTGAATCCCCTGCATTAGATCCAGAGCCATTCTGCCATCAACATCAAGCACAAGTGGCTTGTCTTTCCTTAATCAACTCCGGAGATAACCCGGGAACACCGTCACAACTCCAGAGGAACACCAAGTTTAGCACACAACACGAGGAAAGCTCCGTGATCCACAAATAACCTCGAGAGTAGAGATGACTCCATGGGCTCGACTCACATGAATGCCAACTTTCTACAGCACCTCAAGACGAGGAGTTTCTTAGCTATAGGAATGTAAGAGAGATCCTGAGTGTGCTGTCCCAAGTGGAATGGACACCGAGAACCCCTGACTCGAAATAAGGCCGGATTTACCTGCAGTGATTTGAATGCAGGATGGTCTTTAATTTCACAAGGTGAAGGGATGTCTGAATCCCCTGTGGAGACTTTAGAGAAAGCAGTAGTTCCCCGCCTCATCTCGACAGGAGGCCTCACATGCCTTTGAAAATTCGAAAGGAACTTGGAGTTCAATGCTTCCAAAGAGACGATGCCTGCATCCCATTGAAAACTGATAGGAATCCCAATATCACTGTGGCACCTGAAAAAGGAACCAGTGTCCCAAGTCTCAAATAAAGAGGGGTCCCTATTGCCCTGCCAACCCTCAAGGAGAATCCCGATGTGTCCCTGGCAACGAGACATGACTCCTGACATCACGGAGAATAAACACGGGTCCACGTCCTAACTCCAGAATATACCCCAGGTTCCCGCCGCAACACGAGCAAAACCACGAGACTTCCCCCTCGCTGCCAGATGAGGCCAGATTCCCCTGCAGTGCATGCAGAGCAATTCCGTGTTCCCCTTTCAAACAAGAAAGGTGTCTGCACTTCCTGGATGGAACTTCAGAGAGTCCCCAAGAACACTGTCACAAGTCTATAGGTGCCCTGACGTCACCACAGCAACACACGTAAGTGATCCGTGTACACGAAATCAACCCAAGATGAGGCCTGATTGCGCTGCATTTGCTCCAGAGCCATTCCACATTCCCCATTAAACACGACAAGGGACTTAACTTCCTTTAGGCAACTCCAGAGATTCCCCGAATTCAACAACCAATGTCTAGAGGAACACCAAGTTCAGCCCAGCAAATGGAGAAAAGCTAAGTGTAGTCCAAGTCATCTCAAGATGAGAACGGAATCCCTGGCACCGTCTCAAGAAGAATGAAGACATTCCACAAGCACCTTAAGATGCAGCATCTCTCAGCCGTAGGTATGTGAGGGGGAATCTAAGTTTGCTTTCCCAAGAAGAACGGACAAAGAGGTGCCCTGACAAAAAATAAGGCCGGGTTTCCTTCAGTGACTTGAATGCAGGTTCGTCTTTCATCTCACAAGATGAAGGGATATCTCAATCCCCTGTGGAGACCCTAGAGAAAGCCCTAGTTCGCCGCCTCATCTGGACGGGATGCCTCACATCCGTTTGACAATGCGCAAGGAACCCCGAGTTCAATGAGTTCAATGTTTCAAAAGGAGGCGATGCCTGAGTCTGCTTGAAGATTGACAGGAATTCCAATATCCATGTGACAACTGGAAATGGAACCTGGGTCTCCCGCCTCACCTCGAGAGGCGTCCCTAATGCCCTGCCAAATGTCGAGGAGAATATCGAGGTGTCCCAAGCAACTAGACAAGAGTCCTGATATCACTGATAAACCCGAGTTTTGAATTGCCATCCCCATCTTAACTCGAGAACATTCCGAAGGTTCCTGCTGCAACTCGAAAAAGCCATGAAACTTTCTCCAAGCTGTGAGAAGAGGCTCGATTCCCATTCATCGATTGGAGAGTAATTTCGTGTTTCTCGTCAAAAGGAAAGGAGCCTTGATTTCCTTGATGGAAAGCCAGAGAATCCCTAAAATCCGGGACACAAGTATAGAGGGACCCAGAAGTCACAACAGCAACATGAAAGCATTCCGTGTACCCTCATATCATCTCGAGATGAGGCCTGAATCCCCTGCATTAGATCCAGAGAGCCATTCTGCCATCAACATCAAGCACAAGTGGCTTGCCTTTCCTTAATCAACTCCGGAGATAATCCAGGAACACCGTCCCAAATCCAGAGGAACACCAAGTTTAGCACACAACACGAGGAAAGCTCCGTGACCCACAAATAACCACGAGAGTAGAGATGACTTCATGGGCTCGACTCACATGAATGCCAACTTTCTATAGTACCTCAAGACGAGAGAAGTTTCTCAGCTATAGGAATGTAAGAGAGATCCTGAGTGTGCTGTCCCAAGTGGAATGGACACCGAGATGCCCTGACTCGAAATAAGGCCGGATTTCCCTGCAGTGATTTGAATGCAGGATCGTCTTTAATTTCACAAGGTGAAGGGATGTCTGAATCCCCTGTGGAGACTTTAGAGAAAGCAGTAGTTCCCCGCCTCATCTCGACAGGAGGCCTCACATGCCTTTGAAAACTAGAAAGGAACTTGGAGTTCAATGATTCCAAAGAGACGATGCCTGCATCCCATTGAAAACTGATAGGAATCCCAATATCACTGTGGCACCTGGAAAAGAAACCAGTGTCCCAAGTCTCAAATAAAGAGGGGTCCCTATTGCCCTGCCAACCTTCAAGGAGAATCCCGATGTGTCCCTGGCAACGAGACATCACTCCTGACATCACGGAATAAACACGGGTTTTGAAGCGACATCCACGTCCTAACTCCAGAATATACTCCAGGTTCCCGCCGCAACACGAGCAAAACCACGAGACTTCCCACTCGTTGCCAGATGAGGCCAGATTCCCCTGCAGTGCATGCAGAGCAATTTCGTGTTCCCCTTTCAAACAAGAAAGGTGTCTGCACTTCTTGGATGGAACTTCAGAGAGTCCCCAAGAACACTGTCACAAGTCTATAGGGGCCCTGAGGTCACCGCAGCAACACGAAAGAGATCCGTGTACCTGAAATCATCTCAAGATGAGGCCTGATTGCGCTGCATTGGTTCCAGAGCCATGCCACATTTCCCATCAAACAAGACAAGGGACTTAACTTCCTTTAGGCAACTCCAGAGATTCCCCGAAATCAACAACCAAAGTCTCGAAGAACACCAAGTTCAGACCCGCAAATGGAGAAAAGCTAAGTGTACACCAAATCCTCTCAAGATGAGAGCGGAATCCCTGGCACCATCTCAAGAGGAATGAAGACATTCCACAAGCACTTTAAGATGAGGCATCTCTCAGCGGTAGGTATGTGAGGGGGAATCTAAGTTTGCTGCCTCAAGAAGAACGGACACCAAGGTGCCCTGACTCAAAATAAGGACGGATTTCCCTGCAGTGACTTGAATGCAGGTTCGTCTTTCATCTCACAAGATGAAGGGATGTCAGAATCCCCTGTGGAGACCCTAGAGAAAGCCCTAGTTCGCCGCCTCATCTGGACGGAATGCCTCACATACCTTTGATAACGTGCAAGGAACCCCGAGTTCAATGAGATCAATGTTTCAAAAGGAGGCGATGCCTGAGTCTGCTTGAAGATTGACAGGAATTCCAACATCACTGTGGCAACTGGAAAGGGAACCTGGATCTCACTCCACACATCAAGAGGCGTCCCTAATGCCCTGCCAAGCGTCGAGGAGAATATCGAGGTGTCCCAAGCAACTAGACAAGAGTCCTGACGTCGCTAAACAAACCCGAGTTTTGAAGGGCCATTCCCATCTTAACTCGAGAATATTCCCAAGGTTCCAGCTGGAACTCGAGAAAAACCATGAGACTTCTCCACACTGGGAGAAGAGGCTCGATTCCCATTCATCGATTGGAGAGTAATTTCGTGTTTCTCGTCAAAAAGAAAGGAGCCTTGACTTCCTTGATGGAACCCCAGAGAATCCCTAAGAACAGGGACACAAGTATAGAGGGACCCAGACGTCACAACAGCAACATGAAAGCATTCCATGTACCCTCATATAAACTCGAGATGAGGCCTGAATTCCCTGCATTAGATCCAGAGCCATTCTGCCATCAACATCAAACACAAGTGGCTTGTCTTTCGTTAATCAACTCCGGCGATAACCCGGGAACACCGTCCCAACTCTAGAGGAACACCAAGTTTAGCACTGCAATTCGACGAAAGCTCCGTGTACCACAAATCTAATCGAGAGTAGAGATGACTCCATAGGCTCGACTCACATGAATGTCAACTTTCTATAGTACCTCAAGACGAGGAGTTTCTCAGCTATAGGAATGTAAGAGAGACCCTGAGTGTGCTGCACCAAGTGGAATGGACACCGAGATGCCCTGACTCGAAATAAGGCCGGATTTCCCTGCAGTGATTGGAATGCAGGATGGTCTTTAATTTCACAAGATGAAGGGATGTCTCAATCCCCTGTGGAGACATTAGAGAAAGCAGTAGTTCCCCGCCTCATCTCGACAGGAGGCCTCACATGCCTTTGAAAATTCGAAAGGAACTTGGAGTTCAATGCTTCCAAAGAAACGATGCCTGCATCCCATTGAAAACTGATAGGAATACCAATATCACTGTGGCACCTGGAAAAGGAACCAGTGTCACAAGTCTCAAATAAAGAGGGGTCCCTATTGCCCTGCCAACCCTCAAGAGAATCCCGATGTGTCCCTGGAAACGAGACATGACTCCTGACATCATGGAATAAACACGGGTTTTGAAGCGCCATCCACGTCCTAACTCCAGAATATAGCCCAGGTTCCCGCCGCAACACGAGCAAAACCACGAGACTTCCCCCTCGCTGCCAGATGAGGCCAGATTCCCCTGCAGTGCATGCAGAGCAATTCCGTGTTCCTCTTTCAAACAAGAAAGGTGTCTGCACTTCAGAGTCCCCAAGAACACTGTCACAAGTCTATAGGGGCCCTGAGGTTACCGCAGCAACACGAAAGAGATCCGTGTACCTGAAATCATCTCAAGATGAGGCCTGATTGCGCTGCATTGGTTCCAGAGCCATGCCACATTTCCCATCAAACAAGACAAGGGACTTAACTTCCTTTAGGCAACTTCAGAGATTCCCCGAAATCAACAATCAAAGTTTAGAAGAACACCAAGTTCAGCCCCGCAAATGGAGAAAAGCTAAGTGTACACCAAATCTCTCAAGATGAGAGCGGAATCCTGGCACCGTCTCAGGAAAAATGAAGACATTCCACAAGCACTTTAAGATGAGGCATCTCTCAGCAGTAGGTATGTGAGGGGAAATCTAAATTTGCTGCCTCAAGAAGAACGGACACCGAGGTGCCCTGACTCGAAATAAGGCCGGATTTCCCTGCAGTGACTTGAATGCAGGTTCGTCTTTCATCTCACAAGATGAAGGGATGTCAGAATCCCCTGTGGAGGCCCTAGAGAAAGCCCTAGTTTGCCGCCTCATCTGGACGGAATGCCTCACATACCTTTGATAACGTGCAAGGAACCCCGAGTTCAATGAGCTCAATGTTTCAAAACGAGGCGATGCCTGAGTCTGCTTGAAGATTGACAGGAATTCCAATATCCCTGTAGCAACTGGAAAGGGAACATGGGTCTCACGCCACACTTCGAGAGGCGTCCCTAATGCCCTGCCAAGCGTCGAGGATAATATCGAGAGTGTCCCAAGCAACTAGACAAGAGTCCTGACGTCTCTGAACAAACCCGAGTTTTGAAGGGCCATCCCCATCTTAACTCGAGAATATTCCCAAGGTTCCTGCTGCAACTCGAGAAAAACCATGAGACTTCTCCACACTGGGAGAAGAGGCTCGATTCCCATTCATCGATTGGAGAGTAATTTCGTGTTTCTCATCAAAAAGAAAGGAGCCTTGACTTCCTTGATGAAACCCCAGAGAATCCCTAATAACAGGGACACAAGTATAGAGGGACCCAGACGTCACAACAGCAACATGAAAGCATTCCATGTACCCTCACATAAACTCGAGATGAGGCCTGAATTCCCTGCATTAGATCCAGAGCCATTCTGCCATTAACATCAAACACAAGTGGCTTGTCTTTCCTTAATCAACTCCGGAGATAACCCGGGAATCACCGTCCCAACTATAGAGGAACACCAAGTTTAGCACAGCAACTCGACGAATGCTCCGTGTACCACAAATCTAATCGAGAGAGTAGAGATGACTCCATGAGCTCGACTCACATGAATGCCAACTTTCTATAGAACCTCAAGACGAGGAGTTTCTCAGCTATAGGAATGTAAGAGAGATCCTGAGTGTGCTGCCCCAAGTGGAATGGACACCGAGATGCCCTGACTCGAAATAAGGCCGGATTTCCCTGCAGTGATTGGAATGCAGGATCGTCTTTAATTTCACAAGGTGAAGGGATGTCTGAATCCCCTGTGGAGACTTTAGAGAAAGCAGTATTTCCCCGCCTCATCTCGACAGGAGGCCTCACATGCCTTTGAAAATTCGAAAGGAACTTGGACTTCAATGCTTCCAAAGGAGACGATGCCTGAATCCCATTGAAAACTGATAGGAATCCCAATATCACTCTGGCACCTGGAAAAGAAACCTGGGTCCCAAGACTCAAATAAAGAGGGTTCCCTATTGCCCTGCCAAATCGCAAGGAGAATCCCGATGTGTTCCTGCAACGACACATAACTCCTGTCATCACGGAATAATCACGAGTTTTGAAGGGCCATTCACGTCCTAAATCGAGAATATACCTCAGATTCCCAGCGCAACTCGAGAAAAACCACGAGACTTCCTTCTCGCTGCCAGATGAGGCCTGATTCCCCTGCAGTGCATGCAGAGCAATTCTGTGTTCCCCTATCAAACATGAAAGGAGTCTGGACTTCCTGGATGGAACTTCGGAGAGTCCCCAAGAACACTGTCACAAGTCTATAGGTGCCCTGACGTCACCGAAGCAAGACGTAAGTGATCCGTGTACACGAAATCAACCCAAGATGAGGCCCGATTGCGCTGCATTTGCTCCAGAGCCATTCCACATTCCCCATTAAACACGACAAGGGACTTAACTTCCTTTAGGCAACTCCAGAGATTCCCCGAATTCAACAACCAATGTCTAGAGGAAAACCAAGTTCAGCCCAGCAAATGGAGAAAAGCTAAGTGTAGTCCAAGTCATCTCAAGATGAGAACGGAATCCCTGGCACCGTCTCAAGAAGAATGAAAACATTCCACAAGCACCTTAAGATGCAGCATCTCTCAGCCGTAGGTATGTGAGGGGGAATCTAAGTTTGCTTTCCCAAGAAGAACGGACACAGAGGTGCCCTGAAACAAAATAAGGCTGGGTTTCCTTCAGTGACTTGAATGCATGTTCGTCTTTCATCTCACAAAATGAAGGGATATCTCAATCCCCTGTGGAGACCCTAGAGAAAGCCCTAGTTTGCCGCCTCATCTGGACGGGATGTCTCACATCCGTTTGACAATGCGCAAGGAACCCCGAGTTCAATGAGTTCAATGTTTCAAAAGGAGGCGATGCCTGAGTCTGCGTGAAGATTGACAGGAATTCCAATATCCATGTGACAACTGGAAATGGAACCTGGGTCTCCCGCCTCACCTCAAGAGGCGTCCCTAATGCCCTGCCAAAACGTCGAGGAGAATATCAAGGTGTCCCAAGCAACAAGACAAGAGTCCTGATATCGCTGATAAAACCCGAGTTTTGAATTGCCATCCCCATCTTAACTCGAGAACATTCCAAAGGTTCCTGCTGCAACTCGAAAAAGCCATGAAACTTTCTCCACGCTGTGAAAAGAGGCTCGATTCCCATTCATCGATTGGAGAGCAATTTCGTGTTTCTCGTCAAAAGGAAAGGAGCCTTGATTTCCTTGATGGAAAGCCAGAGAATCCCTAAAATCCGGGACACAAGTATAGAGGGACCCAGAAGTCACAACAGCAACATGAAAGCATTCCGTGTACCCTCATATCATCTCGAGATGAGGCCTGAATCCCCTGCATTAGATCCAGAGCCATTCTGCCATCAACATCAAGCACAAGTGGCTTGCCGTTCCTTAATCAACTCCGGAGATAATCCAGGAACACCGTCCCAACTCCAGAGGAACACCAAGTTTAGCACACAACACGAGGAAAGTTCCGTGACCCACAAATAACCACGAGAGTAGAGATGACTCCTTGGGCTCGACTCACATGAATGCCAACTTTCTACAGTACCTCAAGACGAGGAGTTTTCTCAGCTATAGGAATGTAAGAGAGATCCTGAGTGTGCTGTCCCAAGTAGAATGGACACCGAGATGCCCTGACTCAAAATAAGGCCGGATTTCCCTGCAGTGATTTGAATGCAGGATCGTCTTTAATTTCACAAGGTGAAGGGATGTCTGAATCCCCTGTGGAGACTTTAGAGAAAGCAGTAGTTCCCCGCCTCATCTCGACAGGAGGCCTCACATGCCTTTGAAAACTCGAAAGGAACTTGGAGTTCAATGCTTCCAAAGAGACGATGCCTGCATCCCATTGAAAACTGATAGGAATCCCAATATCAGTGTGGCACCTGGAAAAGGAACCAGTGTCCCAAGTCTCAAATAAAGAAGGGTCCCTATTGCCCTGCCAACCTTCAAGGAGAATCCCGATGTGTCCCTGGCAACGAGACATGACTCCTCCGACATCACGGAATAAACACGGGTTTTGAAGTGCCATCCCACGTCCTAACTCCAGAATATACCCCAGGTTCCCGCCGCAACACGAGCAAAACCACGAGACTTTCCCCTCGCTGCCAGATGAGGCCAGATTCCCCTGCAGTGCATGCAGAGCAATTCCGTGTTCCCCTTTCAAACAAGAAAGGTGTCTGCACTTCCTGGATGGAACTTCAGAGAGTCCCCAAGAACACTGTCACAAGTCTATAGGGGCCCTGAGGTCACCGCAGCAACAACGAAAAAGAGATCCGTGTACATGAAATCATCTCAAGATGAGGCCTGATTGCGCTGCATTGGTTCCAGAGCCATCCCACATTTTCCCATCAAACAAGACAAGGGACTTAACTTCCTTTAGGCAACTCCAGAGATTCCCCGAAATCAACAACCAAAGTCTAGAAGAACACCAAGTTCAGCCCCGCAAATGGAGAAAAGCTAAGTGTACACCAAATCTCTCAAGATGAGAGCGGAATCCCCTGGCACCATCTCAAGAGGAATGAAGACATTCCACAAGCACTTTAAGATGAGGCATCTCTCAGCGGTAGGTATGTGAGGGGGAATCTAAGTTTGCTGCCTCAAGAAGAACGGACACCAAGGTGCCCTGACTCGAAATAAGGCCGGATTTCCCTGCAGTGACTTGAATGCAGGTTCGTCTTTCATCTCACAAGATGAAGGGATGTCAGAATCCCCTGTGGAGGCCCTAGAGAAAGCCCTAGTTTGCCGCCTCATCTGGACGGAATGCCTCACATACCTTTGATAACGTGCAAGGAACCCCGAGTTCAATGAGCTCAATGTTTCAAAACGAGGCGATGCCTGAGTCTGCTTGAAGATTGACAGGAATTCCAATATCCCTGTAGCAACTGGAAAGGGAACATGGGTCTCACGCCACACTTCGAGAGGCGTCCCTAATGCCCTGCCAAGCGTCGAGGAGAATATCGAGGTGTCCCAAGCAACTAGACAAGAGTCCTGACGTCTCTGAACAAACCCGAGTTTTGAAGGGCCATCCCCATCTTAACTCGAGAATATTCCCAAGGTTCCTGCTGCAACTCGAGAAAAACCATGAGACTTCTCCACACTGGGAGAAGAGGCTCGATTCCCATTCATCGATTGGAGAGTAATTTCGTGTTTCTCATCAAAAAGAAAGGAGCCTTGACTTCCTTGATGGAACCCCAGAGAATCCCTAAGAACAGGGACACAAGTATAGAGGGACCCAGACGTCACAACAGCAACATGAAAGCATTCCATGTACCCTCATATAAACTCGAGATGAGGCCTGAATTCCCTGCATTAGATCCAGAGCCATTCTGCCATCAACATCAAACACAAGTGGCTTGTCTTTCCTTAATCAACTCCGGAGATAACCGGGAACACCGTCCCAACTCTAGAGGAACACCAAGTTTAGCACAGCAACTCGACGAAAGCTCCGTGTACCACAAATCTAATCGAGAGTAGAGATGACTCCATGGGCTCGACTCACATGAATGCCAACTTTCTACAGAACCTCAAGACGAGGAGTTTTCTCAGCTATAGGAATGTAAGAGAGATCCTGAGTGTGCTGCCCCAAGTGGAATGGACACCGAGATGCCCTGACTCGAAATAAGGCCGGATTTCCCTGCAGTGATTGGAATGCAGGATCGTCTTTAATTTCACAAGGTGAAGGGATGTCTGAATCCCCTGTGGAGACTTTAGAGAAAGCAGTAGTTCCCCGCCTCATCTCGACAGGAGGCCTCACATGCCTTTGAAAATTCGAAAGGAACTTGGAGTTCAATGCTTCCAAAGAGACGATGCCTGAATCCCATTGAAAACTGATAGGAATCCCAATATCACTGTGGCACCTGGAAAAGGAACCAGTGTCCCAAGACTCAAATAAAGAGGGGTCCCTATTGCCCTGCCAACCTCAAGAGAATCCCGATGTGTCCCTGGCAACGAGACATGACTCCTGACATCATGGAATAAACACGGGTTTTGAAGCGCCATCCACGTCCTAACTCCAGAATATAGCCCAGGTTCCCGCCGCAACACGAGCAAAACCACGAGACTCCCCCCTCGCTGCCAGATGAGGCCAGATTCCCCTGCAGTGCATGCAGAGCAATTCCGTGTTCCTCTTTCAAACAAGAAAGTGTCTGCACTTCCTGGACTTCAGAGAGTCCCCAAGAACACTGTCACAAGTCTATAGGGGCCCTGAGGTCACCGCAGCAACACGAAAGAGATCCGTGTACCTGAAATCATCTCAAGATGAGGCCTGATTGCGCTGCATTGGTTCCAGAGCCATCCCACATTTCCCATCAAACAAGACAAGGGACTTAACTTCCTTTAGGCAACTTCAGAGATTCCCCGAAATCAACAATCAAAGTTTAGAAGAACACCAAGTTCAGCCCCCGCAAATGGAGAAAAGCTAAGTGTACACCAAATCCTCTCAAGATGAGAGCGGAATCCCTGGCACCGTCTCAGAAAAATGAAGACATTCCACAAGCACTTTAAGATGAGGCATCTCTCAGCAGTAGGTATGTGAGGGGAAATCTAAATTTGCTGCCTCAAGAAGAACGGACACCGAGGTGCCCTGACTCGAAATAAGGTCAGATTTCCCAGCAGTGACTTGAATGCAGGTTCGTCTTTCATCTCACAAGATGAAGGGATGTCTGAATCTGCTGTGGAGACCCTAGAGAAAGCCCTAATTCGCCGCCTCATCTGGACGGGATGTCTCACATACCTTTGACAACGTGCAAGGAACCCCGAGTTCAATGAGCTCAATGTTTCAAAACGAGGCGATGCCTGAGTCGGCTTGAAAATTGACAGGAATTCCAATATCCCTGTAGCAACTGGAAAGGGAACATGGGTCTCACGCCACACTTCGAGAGGCGTCCCTAATGCCTGCCAAGCGTCGAGGAGTATTTTGAGGTGTCCCAAGCAACTAGACAAGAGTCCTGACGTCTCTGAACAAACCCGAGTTTTGAATGGCCATCCCCATCTTAACTCGAGAATATTCCCAACGTTCCTGCTGCAACTCGAAAAACCATGAGACTTCTCCACACTGGGAAGAGGCTCGATTCCCATTCATCGATTGGAGAGTAATTTCGTGTTTCTCATCAAAAAGAAAGGAGCCTTGACTTCCTTGATGGAACCCCAGAGAATCCCTAAGAACAGGGACACAAGTATAGAGGGACCCAGACGTCACAACAGCAACATGAAAGCATTCCATGTACCCTCATATAAATTCGAGATGAGGCCTGAATTGCCTGCATTAGTTCCAGAGCCATTCTGCCATTAACATCAAACACAAGTGGCTTGTCTTTCCTTAATCAACTCCGGAGATAACCGGGAACACCGTCCCAACAATAGAGGAACACCAAGTTTAGCACAGCAATTCGACGAATGCTCCGTGTACCACAAATCTAATCGAGAGTAGAGATGACTCCATGAGCTCGACTCACATGAATGTCAACTTTCTACAGCACCTCAAGACGAGGAGTTTCTCAGCTATAGGAATGTAAGAGAGATCCTGAGTGTGCTGCCCCAAGTGGAATGGACACCGAGATGCCCTGACTCGAAATAAGGCCGGATTTACATGCAGTGATTGGAATGCAGGATCGTCTTTAATTTCACAAGGTGAAGGGATGTCTGAATCCCCTGTGGAGACTTTAGAGAAAGCAGTAGTTCCCCGCCTCATCTCGACAGGAGGCCTCACATGCCTTTGAAAATTCGAAAGGAACTTGGAGTTCAATGCTTCCAAAGGAGACGATGCCTGAATCCCATTGAAAACTGATAGGAATCCCAATATCACTCTGGCACCTGGAAAAGGAACCTGGGTCCCAAGACTCAATAAAGAGGGTTCCCTATTGCCCTGCTAAATCGCAAGGAGAATCCCGATGTGTTCCTGGCAACGACACATAACTCCAGTCATCACGGAATAATCACGAGTTTTGAAGGGCCATTCACGTCCTAGCTCGAGAATATACATTAGATTCCCACCGCAACTCGAGAAAAACCACGAGACTTCCTTCGCGCTGTCAGATGAGGCCTGATTCCCCTGCAGTGCATGCAGAGCAATTCTGTGTTCCCCTATCAAACATGAAAGGAGTCTGGACTTCCTGGATGGAACTTCGGGGAGTCCCCAAGAACACTGTCACAAGTCTATAGGTGCCCTGACGTCACCGTAGCTACATGTAAGTGATCCGTGTACACGAAATCAACCCAAGATGAGGCCCGATTGCGCTGCATTTACTCCAGAGCCATCCCAGATTCCCCATTAAACACGACAATGGACTTAACTTCCTTTAGGCAACTCCACAGATTCCCCGAATTCAACAACCAATGTCTAGAGGAACACCAAGTTCAGCCCAGCAAATGGAGAAAAGCTAAGTGTAGTCCAAGTCATCTCAAGATGAGAACGGAATCCCTGGCACCGTCTCAAGAAGAATGAAGACATTCCACAAGCACCTAAGATGCGGCATTTCTCAGCCGTAGGTAGGTATGTGAGGGGGAATCTAAGTTTGCTGTCCCAAGAAGAACGGACACAGTTGTGCCCTGACACAAAATATGGCCGGATTTCCTTCAGTGACTTGAATGCAGGTTCGTCTTTCATCTCACAAGATGAAGGGATAACTGAATCCCCTGTGTAGACCCTAGAGAAAGCCCTAGTTCACCGCCTCATTTGGACGGGCTGCCTCACATCCGTTTGACAGTGCGCAAGGAAACCCGAGTTCAATGAGTTCAATGTTTCAAAAGGAGGCGATGCCTGAGTCTGCTTGAAGATTGACAGGAATTCCAATATCCATGTGACAACTGGAAATGAAACCTGGGTCTCACGCCTCACTTCGAGAGGCATCCCTAATGCCCTGCCAAACGTCGAGGAGAATATCGAGGTGTCCCAAACAACTAGACAAGAGTCCTGACATCGCTGAACAAACCCGAGTTTTGAAGGGCCATCCCAATCTTAACTCGAGAATATTCCCAAGGTTCCTGCTGCAACTCGAAAAAGCCATGAAACTTTCTCCACGCTGTGAGAAGAGGCTCGATTCCCATTCATCGATTGGAAAGTAATTTCGTGTTTCTCGTCAAAAAGAAAGGAGCCTTGATTTCCTTGATGGAACGCCAGAGAATCCCTAAAAACCGGGACACAAGTATAGAGGGACCCAGAAGTCACAACAGCAACATGAAAGCATTTCGTGTACCCTCATATCATCTCGAGATGAGGCCTGAATCCCCTGCGTTAGATCCAGATCCATTCTGCCATCAACATCAAGCACAAATGGCTTGCCTTTCCTTAATCAACTCCGGAGATAACCCAGGAACATCGTCCCAACTCCAGAGGAACACCAAGTTTAGCACACAACACAAGGAACGCTTCGTGACCCACAAATAAACACGAGAGTAGAGTTGACTTCATGGGCTCGACTCACATGAATGCCAACATTCTACAGTACCTCAAGACGAGGAGTTTCTCAGCTATAGGAATGTAAGAGAGATCCTGAGTGTGCTGTCCCAAGTGGAATTGACACGGTGATACCCTGACTCGAAATAAGGCCGGATTTCCCTGCAGTGATTTGAATGCAGGATCGTCTTTAATTTCACAAGGTGAAGGGATGTCTGAATCCCCTGTGGAAACTTTAGAGAAAGCAGTAGTTCCCCGCCTCATCTCGACAGGAGGCCTCACATGCCTTTGAAAATTCGAAAGGAACTTGGAGTTCAATGCTTCCAAAGAGACGATGCCTGCATCCCATTGAAAATGATAGGAATCCCAATATCACTGTGGCACCTGGAAAAGGAACCAGTGTCCCAAGTCTCAAATATAGAGGGGCCCTATTGCCCTGCCAACCCTCAAGGAGAATCCCGATGTGTCCCTTGCAACGAGACATGACTTCTGACATCACGAAATAAACACGGGTATTGAAGGCCATCCACGTCCTAACTCCAGAATATACCCCAGGTTCCCGCCGCAAACACGAGCAAAACCACGAGACTTCCCCTTCGCTGCCAGATGAGGCCAGATTCCCCTGCAGTGCATGCAAAGCAATTCCGTGTTCCCCTTTCAAACAAGAAAGGTGTCTGCACTTCCTGGATGGAACTTCAGAGAGTCCCCAAGAACACTGTCACAAGTCTATAGGGGCCCTGAGGTCACCGCAGCAACACGAAAGAGATCCGTGTACATGAAATCATCTCAAGATGAGGCCTGATTGTGCTGCATTGGTTCCAGAGCCATCCCACATTTGTCATGAAACAAGACAAGGGACTTAACTTCCTTTAGGCAACTCCAGAGATTCCCCGAAATCAACAACCAAAGTCTAGAAGAAGAACACAAGTTCAGCCCCGCAAATGGAGAAAAGCTAAGTGTACACCAAATCTTCTCAAGATGAGAGCGGAATTCCTGGCACCATCTCAAGAGGAATGAAGACATTCCACAAGCACTTTAAGATGAGGCATCTCTCAGCGGTAGGTATGTGAGGGGGAATCTAAGTTTGCTGCCTCAAGAAGAACGAACACCAAGGTGCCCTGACTCGAAATAAGGCCGGATTTCCCTGCAGTGACTTGAATGCAGGTTCGTCTTTCATCTCACAAGATGAAGGGATGTCAGAATCCCCTGTGGAGGCCCTAGAGAGAAAGCCCTAGTTTGCCGCCTCATCTGGACGGAATGCCTCACATACCTTTGATAACGTGCAAGGAACCCCGAGTTCAATGAGCTCAATGTTTCAAAACGAGGCGATGCCTGAGTCTGCTTGAAGATTGACAGGAATTCCAATATCCCTGTAGCAACTGGAAAGGGAACATGGGTCTCACGCCACACTTCGAGAGGCGTCCCTAATGCCCTGCCA